>WJFF01000014.1:271495-283374 GCA_011800825.1 Fonsecaea pugnacius | reverse complement strand
GTTCAGACTCGCCAGGGGGAAATCCAAGAAGACGGGTTCTTTGTCGAGTACAACAAACGACTACTCTCATTCGCTGCCATCGCTGCGATCCATGGCAACGCTAAGACATGATACCTATTCCCACTCAAGCGCTGAGGTATTAGGAGCCCGAGAGCTGCACCGGCTGCTCGTGTATGTGCTCAGCAGAATATCCCGGAAGAAATGATTCGGGAGGGTGATGTGTGAGCTTCACGTCCAGCCCGCTCTGCGGGGATACCCATACAGGGTGGTCTCGATATCGCGTAGCGTCGACGAGATGGACATCGAACCGGCGGAAGAATTCGGGCACAAACTTGGTGATCTCAAGCTGGGCGATATTCCGCCCGATGCACGTCCTACTGCCGCCGCCAAACGTAAAGAAAGCGCTGTCCATGCGTTTGACTCTCTCAGCGTCCGGGTCCAACCATCTCTCTGGACGCCAGATTTCAGCGTCGTTGCCAAATACCCCTTTATCACGGTGGATGGTGAAGGCATTACAACCAACCACCGTTCCGGCAGGAAGATAATGACCGCAGAGCTCCACGCCTCCTTCCGGGACCACTCTAGGAAGAATTTGACAGATAGCGGGATGGTGTCTCAGGGACTCTTTGATGCAGGCTTGAAGATAGGTCATTTGGCGGCCTTCTGTCCAAGTGATGTGCTTGTCAAAGTCTTCTGGCTTTCGCTTCCTGAGCGCGGACTTGACTTCTTCCATAAGTCGGTTAAAGGCAACGGGGTGGGTGCAGAGCTGGAAGATGATCTCTCGGAGTGCGATGGCTGTAGTGTCTGAGCCTGCAATCACGTTGGTGATGGTGTAGTCAGCTAGACGTTCTTCCGTCACCACCTCCGGGTACTTTTCTCTCGCCTGGATGAAGCGGGATAAAAAGTCCACCACGTTTGCGGAATCATGATTGTCCAAGTGACTGCGAATTTGCTTCAGGGTCCATTGGACAATATCGGTGCTTGATTTGGAAAAGTTCACGAACTTGGTCTGAACGCGGATGAACTTGTCGATATATGGAACATGACCCATCTGGGATTGCGTCCTGGTCAGCCTTTTGGAGGTTCTATAGCGGACCTCAAGCAGGGGCTCTCACATATCCTGCATAGTCCATAACTTGATGTGTCTTGTGCATCATATCATCGATGTCTTTGCCGCTCTCCAGGAATCCAAATCGTTTGCTGAAGTTGAGCTCGCCACTAGTAGAAGAATGTTAGAACCTTCGCTGAGAAGGACTGTCTGAGAAACAGAGGGTTTGGTACACATACATTACGTCGAATGCATACATTTGCAGCCAGTCGCCGAGGGAACATGTGTCTCCCGTAGCGACGAACAGGGCATCCATCCGTTCGATGAAGAGATCAGTGGCCGAATCCATCAATGGCTCAAACTCGACCAGCGTGGTCATGGCATAGGCATTCATGACTGGACGTCTTAGCTTCGAGTGTATCTGCTCGTCCATTGTCGATGCCAGATTGGGAATCAGGTCGCCCTTCTCAGTGGCCTGCGTTTGCGCAATGTAGAAGGCGCTCTTTGGAAAAGTACGCTTGTACCCGTATATTATCCGCACGGCCTCCGGGTCCGAGACCGAGACTGTGTTTGGGGCAAGTCGAATGAGTGGCGACTTGTATTTTTGGTGTAGCTCATACTCGCGATAAGGATCACGACGTAAGCTGTAGAAAAAGGCCCAGAAGTCTGTTATGGTGGCCAGATATGGACCTGGAACTGAAGAAAGGTGGGATCTGTACCGATTTCTCACCAAAGATAGCACGACAAACCCTATAATCAGATATAGGGAGTAGTCTTGGAAGAACCCTACCAGTGCCTGAAGCGTGGTCATCTTGTTGCCAGAGACACGAGAGAAACCTCAGTCGGAGAAAGGTGTATCCCAGTATATGATTAATCTTGACCGAACACGTGTTGCCCGTCTCATATTCCGATCTCTTGTTTCGTCTGATCTTACTGGGAGACCTTTCGCCGACTAGAGAGCGTCAGTCAATTTCAGTATAGAGGTCTATTTGCCAGAATTTGACTCTCGCGTTGAGGCGGAAGCGCGGACATGGACAACCACTCCAGGGTGGCTACTGACAAACTAAGGCAGCAACCGCGACAGGAGTGGAGGTACTCTAGAGTCGTTGGAGACTTGACATCCAAAGGTCAGTGTTGATCAAGCCGAGTTGACTACATTCAGGTGTCGACAGAAACAAAGGGCAGATTCTTCCGCAGCCAAAGCCGGAAAACGGTAGACGCGTGGCGTGGAGAGAGGCATCTTGCCCTCTTTCTCACAACACTCGTCTCGGCAATCGCTGATCCCACCCGCCGTCCTAGAAGGTGACCAACTTCTGGAGCAGAATCGTTGAAGTACCAGTGCCCTGAGTATGCTAACCGGGCTGTTGGAAGCACAAACGCGGGTAGCGCAACATAGCTTCTTGTCGAAGGGTTATTGGACAAGGCGAAGGAGACCTCGGGCGTGAGACATGACTAAATCTTCATTCTTTCTGGGGGAGTGATACAACTCAGGATTCCGGGGCTCGTTTGGTGAGATTCCAGCACGAGTTGGTTGCTCTTGTTCAAGCCTGCAATAGTCAGACGACCTCTTCGCTTCAATGGTCTTCTATCCGTTCGTGGACATCTAAGGTCTTGAAAAGCTAACAGAGAAACTGGAACTGGTTCATCAACTACAAGACACCTCACCTAAACTCATCCTTGTCCATCCGAGTGTGGTTGAAAAGGGTCCTGGTTGCTCTGAAAAAAGCTGCTCTTCATAATCCTTCAAGCATTTTTCTATTCGATGAGATAACATGCGAGTCGACAAACCGAATCGAAGACTGGAATCGCTTGTTTGTAACGCAAGAACAGGGCAGCAGCGGGCAGTGGAGAGGATTTAAACGTGAGAAAGCCAAACGCCTTGTTGCGAGCATCAACTACTCTTCAGGGTATGATTGCCTCCCTCTCCTCAGGACTCAGTCTTGCATGAAACGTGACACACTAAGACCGCTCTTGGGTGAGAACAACAAAGTCTAACTATTCTTCACGAATGAGTGTTGAATCTCAATGATAGCGCTACCCCTAAATAACCCGCATTGTTCAAGTCATTGCCATACTCTTACTCCTGAACCAAGGCGTAGGTCTGATAATGAGTCTCACAACAAAGCATACCGCATACCCGTCGATTCACAGGATAGCCAACGAATTAGGCGGACTCGCCACCAACCCGAGAACGTTCAGAGGTTGGCTGACGAAGAAAAAGCTCCAGCGCTTTGCCTTCTTACATTCCGCTGCGAGACGTCGCAGGTCGAACAGCTCACCGATAGGCATTCCAAATCCGGCCAATAGAGTCTCATGCATTCTCTGTCGGGTGGGAGCTAGGCGGGTGAGAGTCAGCGACAAATGGACGAGGATGTTGGTCAAAAGTTGACGCACGAAATGCCTCAAATCCAGGAGCGTCTCCTGCTACGGCCGCAAAATGCGTATCCCATAGCCATTCTAGGACTTCCAGCGTGTTTTCAACACCAGGATAATTCGCGTTCCATGGATCGTTCCGGGCTTGAACTGCCGACAAATCTGCTTCCGTCATGCTGCCTAATGCTTCGGTATATCCTGGATATTTATGCTCAGCCATGATGTTGAACCAACCCGGCTGCACCATATTCCATGAGACAGCTTACCTGTTCGAACAAAAAGAATGTCTCCCTTCTTGAACTCAAGACTCGCTTCCTGAGCAATCTCCTTGATTTGTGACAGTGTGATAGCATAATGCCCAGTACGGTCATATTCGATTCGGCGTGTGTTGGCGTATTCGACAAAGTCAATAAGCACACCTCTACCCACTATACCTTTGTTGCACCATTCTATCAATCAAATCCGAGAGTCAGCAACGTTACCATGAGGATCGTCAGAGTAGAACGACATAACTACTTACCGTGTATTCCATTGCGAGAACTTGTCCCACCCTCAATTTCCTTTTGGGAAAGCCCGTTATAGTGTCGTCCATCAGGGAATCCCCAGTGTCGAAACCCATCCCATTGTGTTCCGGACTGTGTATTGAGCTCAACTCTGTCGTCCTGTAATCACATTTAGGTGTGAGTACAGCTTTGCAGTCATGAAGTCCCGGATGTCAATCCAGGGTTGTGCTTGAGAGCTTACGTTAACATTTGGCCCAATCTGAAAGATCTCATGTCTCAGCCGCTGACGAAACTCGTGCGGGACAGAGGATAGGTGTAAAGGCCAGTCGAGTCCGACTCGTTCTCCCGTCTTGATTTCGTTAGTAGCAGAGAGCGTAACCTCTGGTGTAAGTAGATTCAAGGTGCCCAATTGATCCCCAGCACCCCAGATCCACGCTGAGTGAGGTGGGTGCGACGGATCTAGAGGGAGTTCTTTGAACCTGGGCAGATTTGCTGGTTTGCCACTCTCTACCATCCTTTCTGAACAGACCATCAATCATATGCATTAATTTAGAAGGGAATTCGGGTTGCCAGATCATTTTACTTACACTGTCTGCGGGAAGCTTAAGAATATAAAGATTTTAACTGACACGACAGAATCAAAGGAAGTTGGTGGATTAAAGCGCCACAGTGTAGTCAGCGTCCATTCGGCAGGAGTGGCCTCCAGGCATACAACCTATATATATCCGTGTTTATCTCATTAGAACGAGTAGGCGCTCTTGTAGGTTGGTCCCTGTCCACAATGCGCATGGCCAGCGGCTATAGGTAGCCAGGTATTTCCGCGTAGACATCCCGAAAACCCGTAGTACTCTCTCGCTTGTCCGAGAGAAGTTAGGAATTATAATAATAATATCTGAATAGTATACCTTTACCCTTATATATTTTCGTCGATAGGCCCCTGAGTGTTCTGCAGAATACTACGCGAGGCTACACAAAGCTACGTTAAGCTGGACGCGAGCTAGCCTAAGTAAAAGCGGCGCGAGGTCGTGTAGGATAGAAGGTAAACGGGCGTCGAGATTCCGGTGAGGAAACAGTGTAACCTCCCGTAATTTCAACTCTCGTGCAGATCAAAGACATCTACACTTCTATCAGATTGTCACTAGGAACAAGATGAGTTTTCCACCACACGCGCTTCGTATTGGCACGAGGGCATGTGATTGGTCGTAAGGCTATCCGCGGCATCATCACGAGCATCTTTGCTGCTCCGCACAGTTATCGCAACCGCGACCACCGCAGCTACGACATGACTTCTGACCTCGATACCCCTCCATAAAGACAACTACTCCTCCTCGTCCAGCTCTTCTGCCTCCGGTCGCAAAGTCCTACCGAATCGCCCTCCTAACTCCGTGTAATCGATTTGCGACACCGAGCACACTCAACTTACCCCTCACACGATGGTTTCGATTTGAGTCACTCTCTAATCCCATTCTCTTCGTCTCCGATCGACCTTCTGCGCCTTTAAACACGCCGTGATCCGTTGAGATTACAGCGAGGCGCGTCCAAGGTCACCGGAGACATCACTGATTCAGTATAACACATGAGCTACAATCTCTGGCGCTCTTTCTTCGAAGACGATGTCGATGCGTTTCGACAGTACCTGGCCAACGCCACCTTCTCCTCCGCGACACCGAGAACCCCGGGCGCCGGACAAGGTGGTAGCGCGTCATTGAAGATAGGCAGCCCTGGAAATCTCGCTGTCTCCCCAAAGACGCCTTTCAAGTTTCGAAAGAGCTCGGGAACTACACCTCTCAGTGCGACTCCTGGGAAAAATGTCGCGCTGGTACTCACGAGGGCGGAAGTGAACACCAAGGACAGTTTTGGTCGGACAATTCTTCATCATGCCGCGTCCTCGCAGTCTGATGATGCCCTGGCCTTTGTCAAGGCCTTGTTGGAAATGCCCTTCTTGGACCTTTACGTCCAGGATTTGGAGAGTGGGTGGACACCCCTCCACCGTGCATTGTACTTTGGCAATATTTCAGTGGCCCATGCTCTTATGGCTCGGGATTTACAAGATGCCACGGATTACACAACCAATGCGCAGCACTCCCATGCCGGTGGACTAGTGAAGATCAAAGATCACGAAGGCAACAGCCCTTTCGAGGTGTTTGGATTGACTATTGCTCCCCGTTCTCTTCAGCAAGATTCCTCCACTCTCCCGCCTGGGATCCGAGACGACGATAGCATCAACGGAGTGGACGACAGTGGTGACCACCAAGATCATGAACGAGCCAGGCGTCATGTGGGTCCCCTGATAGATCTTGCTGGTGATGAAGTCTACGCCTTTGGTAGTAACAAAAATCTGTCGCTGGGCTTAGGCGATGGGGATGATAGGCATTTCCCGGAGCGCCTTCAATTCGAACGTCCCGACCACTTGCTACATCGTCTTCTCGATGATCATCTTGCGGAACGACGCAAATCGTGGGTCCACGAAGACCTGGCGGACAGTGTTGGGGACCTCCAGTCACGTCCCGATCTGCCAGCAATCATCCGTTATCGTCCCATCACGATTCAGAACGTGGTCATGTCAAAGCTACACACGGCCGTGTTGACCAGCGACCCAATATCCAATCTGTACATCTGTGGGTATGGACCTGGTGGCCGCCTGGGCACTGGCGACGAAAACACCAGTTTTACGTATCGCTGCATTCAAGCTGGCGGTCTAGCTAAACGACGTATCTCGTCGATAGCCCTTGGCCAAGACCATTCGGTGGCTGTTTGCTCCCAGGGCGAGGTATATACATGGGGAAGCAATCGCTTCGGACAGTTGGGATATGCACTTCCTGAGGTATCCAAGAATGAAGTCCCAACCCAATTGATCCCGCGCCAGCTTTTTGGTTATATCAAAAAGGAGGTTATCATTGGGGCCGCAGCATCCGCTATTCATTCCGCAATATATACGGCTTCTGCAATGTACACATTCGGCAAGAATGAGGGTCAACTGGGCTTGACCGATGCTGAGGCGCGCTCTCTGGAAATGCAAGTCTTACCACGTCGAGTTGGTGTTTCCGTCTTGCAATCTTCAATCCAATCGGTCAGCGCAATCGACCGAGCTACGATTGTTCTACTGGAAAATCACGATGTATTTGTCTTCACGCATTATGGCTGGACTAAGCTTATATTCCCACTGGAGACCTTCACAAACTATTATATGGGCAACAACCTCTCGACAAGATTCAATATGGAATCCAACTACATCAAACAGATAATCAGTGGTGGCAATACAATTTGTGCAATGTCCTCCTTCGGAGAAGTATATTCGATTGATGTTCCCAAGGTCCCGGAAACTGTACCATCGAACATGTCAACAACTAACCCTACCAAGGCACGCAACGCTCTGCCTGCACCTTCGCGCCTCTGGTCCCTCCGCAAAGCTCACATGTCGGCCATTGACGTTGCTGTGGGCCAGGATGGGTCCATAATTCTCTGCACAGCATCAGGCTCCGCCTGGCGTAAGGAAAAGCGTGCCAACATCAAAACCGTACGTGATACAAAGTTGGGTTCAGGACGGCCGAAAGACTACAAGTTCGTCCGTATTCCCAATCTGACTGGAGTTATCGCTGTCAGGAGCAACGCCTTCGGGGCCTTTACAGCTGTGCGCAAGGATGTTAGTACAACCCGCGATCAGATCGTGCTCGCGCCGCCAAGCTTGTGGAGAGATGCTTTTCACTTATTGCCTTTTCGAGAATACGGAGTGTCGCAGACGGTCCCTGTTGCAGAGGTCAACGCGTGTCACGTTGCTCAGGCAGTGATCAGCAGAAGCTCGGCGGAAACCGACATCCTCAATATGTGTCAGCGTCACCAACCTCTTTCGCAGAGTCAATACGACTTATGGATCACTTCTACCGTCACGGACGTACGGATCCCAATCCACTCCTTTATGCTGAAGGGAAGAAGCCAGGTTATGCGCACCGCGCTAGCCGAAGTGCAAGAGACATATTACTTCTCCATTCCTGATGTCATGTCAATCGAATATGGTCAAGACGGCCATATCCAAGTCTCTTTTCAAGGCGCAGACTTCTTGACTCTTATGAACCTCGTATTATACCTATACACTGACAACTTGGTCGACGTGTGGCATTATACATCCAAGGCACTACAGTCCGCTGCTCGCTTCAGGTCGGTACGCGTCGAGCTTATGAAGATTGCAAGCCATCTCGAGATGCGAAGCCTTGAACGTGCTGTACGAGTAATGGTCAGCCCTGCCCGCAGTCTCGCCAATGACATGGAGCTTGCAGTAGTGGATCCCGATTTCTTCTCGGACGCCGATGTGATTGTGGAACTCGCAGACGATGCTGAGTTGCCTGCACATAGTGTCCTGCTGTGCAACCGATGTCCCTTCTTCGACGGTCTGTTCAACGGGAGAGCTGGCGGCATGTGGATGGCTTCGCGACGGAATAGAGCTGAAGATCAGGCTGACGCTGTACGCGTCGACTTGAAGCACATTGACGAGAAGATCTTCGTCATGGTGCTCCGACACCTTTACGCTGATACCGGAGAAGAACTCTTTGACGACGTTGTCACCAGCAGTTTGGACGAATTTGTTGACATCGTCATTGAGTTAATGTCAGTAGCCAACGAGCTCATGCTGGATCGACTCGCACAAATATGCCAAAAACAACTCGGCAGGCACGTCAATCTCAGAAACGTGTGCCCCATGGTCAACATCGTTGCAGAGTGTACAGTCGATTCCTTTAAGAATGCCGCACTCGAGTACATTTGCCTGAACTTGGAAAGCATGTTGGAGCTGAAGCTGCTGGACGACTTGGACGAAGATTTGCTTGTTGAACTAGATAAAGTCGTCCAAGCCAACCAGTTAGCCTTTCTTCCTTTTGCTCGAAGCAATCGAGCTGAGACTGAGCTGTTGGAGAACTATCCAAGTCTGTTAGGTCAGATTGAGGCTGGCCGGCAGACGAGGATAGATTCTATGAGGCTAAGGTCAAGACTGATCGAAGACGAGTCACGGTTTGCAGCATCGATGAAGTCGCGATACGGAAGCCTGGAACGCGCGAGCTACTCGTCCCACAACAAGAGCTCCTTACCAACCCCCGTGGATTCATCACCACCTAGTACTCCAAGCCGCAGCCCTGCGATCAAGGCAAACGACGCAGAAGATGACCTACCGTTCGACATGGATGGCGATGACCCAGAGCTAACCCCAGCTTCGAATAGCGAAACCCCCCTGCATCCTCCCGGCAGAAAGGACCAGTCTCTTGAGCGTGCGGCTTCATCTGCAACAACGAAACTCACCGTAAATGAGTCACCCCCCTTGCTGACCAGGTCACGAGAAGCAATCTCCAGCTCGCTAAGGCCCAGTGACGAAGACTTACCTGAATCTACTGTCATTGGAACAGCGACCAGCGGTTTTGCGGCGCAGAGAACTGCATGGAGGGTTCCTAATCAAGGTGTCAAGAAAGACGGTCTTAAAGACATCATGGAGCAAGCCTCAGCTGCGCGAGTGTCGAATTTGACTCAGGCAATGCGGACTGCTTCGACGGGATCAAAGGCAAATGTCAAAGTTTCGCAGAAGGAACGCAAGCGCCAGCAACAACAAAACAAAGAGCAAAGTGCCACCCCCTCGGGTCTTTCGGCCGCCAAACCTACGACAAACAGTCCTTCTTCGCCATGGCAGGCAATTGCAAAGACTACCAAGCCCGATTCCTCACCGACTGTATTTGCACCAATCGAGGCGGTCAAAGACGCTCCTGTGAAGCAGCCAATGACAATGCGTCAGACTGTTGCCCGAGGCACCTCGACCACCGGTCCATCTCCCAAGGGATCAGCTGGTGCGGGACCTGCAATCGGTCTCACAGCTCCTTCCAAGCCGGCAGCTCCGCAAATCCAATCGATCCGTCATACACCACTGCCAACGAGGGCCTCGGCGGTTGACGCACGCACATCAATGGCTGAGATCTTGGCTCAACAGCAAATAGAAAAGATCGCGGTCAAGGAGGCGGTAGCGAAGAAGTCCCTTCAAGAGATCCAGCAAGAACAGGAGTTTCAGGAATGGTGGGACAATGAGAGTAGGCGAGTGCAAGAACAAGAAGCGCAGGCTAACGCGGCTGCTACTCCTCGTCGCGGAAAAGGCGGCCGTGGACGAGGGGGGCATCGTCGAGGGGGGCCACAGGGGAGAGCAACGTCAGTTGTTGAGGTTGGTGAGCAGCAGAAGAAATCTTCAATGGGCTCGGCCTCGGTGAGACAGGAATCTGGATCAGGACGAGGAATTGGGCCAAGTAATGGGCTGCGAGGCAGTGCCAGCAGTGCACGAGCCCGGGGTCAAGGGAAACCGCAGCATTCTCATCGAGGGGGCAAGGCATCAATCATGAAGGAGTCATAGAGGCCTAGGGAGGGACACAATTTTGGAGAAAGAGTTTTTGTACATCATGATAGAATGATTTGCTTCTGTAAGGACGTGGGGGGATTCGCCAGTTGTATCGAAACACGCTGAACAAGGAAATGCTTCTTTTGCCCTGGTACCAATCAACCTGGGGCCTTTCAGTCCCATGAGCTGCATTAGCAGAGGAATGGTCCTCCTCATTGGCAGTATTCTTCCTGGCGGCAGACGACTAAGGGGAATGAACATCTGTGCTCGTAGAAGTCCTCGGGTAACCAGGTCCTACATCAACAAGATGTCGTACCATACCAGACACGGAAAGGCTCCAGCAGGCTGGCAGTCCAGTTTCCCCTCTAGCACCGGCACTTTGCAGCGTGCCGCACACAAAAGGGCCACAAGTGTGTTTGCCTGGAGGAAACACGGAAAAATAGACAGCTGAGGATCAAGGCTACTGGCATAAACGACAAACCTCACCACTGATGCCTTGGGATAGCCAAAGGGGCGGGGCCTACAAGTAGGCAGCAAGGAGCACACACACAAGGAAATTCTTTCCTGGTTTGTTCCAATCAACCCCTTCAGTGTGCTGTGGAGTAGAAGCCCGGCTGGATTGACGAGGATCCATCCAGTCAGCCTTGGTGATTTTCTCGAGACAACAATAATGACTCCGAAAGGACCATTCGAGGGGCCGCTGTGGTGATATTTCCCCCCTTTTGTACCAAATGAGGACCTTGGAATCAGCCTTAGTGCCACGGGGAAGCAGAAGTTGGCGTAGCCACGGGCGGATTCGGGTCGAGGTGGGTTGATGGGGTTCGCAAATCGATTGGGTTGAGCCGTCGCCAGCAGATCATTTGTGCGCGAAGGGGCGAAGGGGGACGGGCTTCTGCGTTTGAAGCGGAAAGGAATATGAATGGTAGAATGAGAGGATGTTGACGACCTAAATCGACATGTGGCCTTGCGAGATGTCGACATATTCGAGATTGTGTGCGTGGGAGAATCTCAATCGTCAGACAAGGAGGCATGGGGGGGCGTGACGGCACGGCGGCACGACAGAAAGACGCATGTCAGTCAAAATAAAGCAGCCTATGGGGCGCAGTTGGATGGGGGTTCCATCCACAGGGATTAAGGTACGATGCAGGCCATGCAGGCCATGCAGGCATTACCCAGGCTCGTGCATATGGGGACATAATATGATAGCTGGCTAGTTGGCAGCAAAAAAAAAGAAGCCGGGGGAACAAGAGCGGTGATGAGAGGGAGTATCTGCAGGTAAGAAGAGTCAGTGATCAAGAAAGAGCTGCAAAGAGAAGAAGAGGTGAACAGAGTCCTCTCGGTATACGCTCCTCTTCACCGCAGCCGTTGTATGGACGTTTTTCCTCTTCACCGGCCAGCCCACCGCAGGCACCGCAGGCACCACAGTCCACCACAGGCCACCATACAAGTTACTCGTACGAGGTACTCCGTAGACGACCACCACCCACAGGGCCAAGAGATCGTACAGTTAGTCAGGTACTAAACTCGTTTGGTTCAACAGCTCCCACCCTCTCTGCCCACTCTGCCCACCCACCCCACGAGCGCATGATGCTTGAAC
>WJFF01000014.1:244859-256705 GCA_011800825.1 Fonsecaea pugnacius | reverse complement strand
CCAAGTTCCCCAAGTCGCAACGAGGACAACCCTCCCTGACGTTCAGACCTTTTGCGTCACCTGCAAGAGTCTAGTATTTCGATCCAGAATCATACCCCTGCCGAGCACTCCTACGTGCTGTGCCCTCATCCGAGCCTCCAGACTAGTAGTGTGGCTAATGCACAACCTGCAGCTCTTTCAGCTTGCTCGGTCGTGCACGTGGTCAAGTTGCGAGGACCACATGTTTTGCCACCTCAAATGTCTCTGAGCTGGAAAAATCGACTTTGGGTGGGCGCTGTACTTCTGATCTCTGAAGACTTCAATACCATGAGTTGTTGGCACCCGCCAAAACTGTCGCGACCATTGACAACAGTTTTAAGATATGTGGCCTGGTCTTATCGGACATATTTCGACTAGAGTAGAACGATTTAGCAAAGCCAAAAACCCATCCCAATGCTGAGTCTCTTACCATGAACTTCTTGTGAAAATCCGATCTCAGAAGATCCTGCATACTTATCAGCTTGCATCCTTCTGCACGTCCCGGCAGTCTGGAGAGGACGTACATTGACAAATTCCTTGTTTCCTTTCTGTTCCGTGCCTCGAGCTTGGTTCTTGAAGACCACATCGTCGTCCCATCTCCGCTTCACGTTGAATGCCTTGGGATTGAGGAGCGGATTACCAAGTGCAATGTCTCGTTCTCGCTGGTCTTCTGCTTCTTGAGCCTGTGCTGCTTCTTCCCGTGCTTTTTGCTCTGCTCTTTCCTTTTTTATTTTCTCGAGCTCGCGCATCAGTTCTGCCGTCTCGTCTTCTTCGTCACTTTCCTCGTCGCTGCTTTCTGTATCGTCTCCATCTGAGTCCGCATCGATGTCTCTAGTTTCTTCCAATATCCTTCTTCGTTTTGTCTCAATGTCTTCGTCATCGTCGCTACCCCGATCAGGGTCGTCTTCGAGTTCTCGCTTTATAGGTTTCGAGGGGCTGCTCGTGGGTTCTGTGGTCGTCCCCTTCGTCTTTGCAAAATGGGCCGCCTCTGCCGCAAGTAATTCTGCACGGAGATCTCTCTGCTGAGCTTCTGCGGCGCCGCCTTGACCGGGCTGTCTGGTTTGCGTTAGAAGGACTTCTTCCCTGGACACTTGTGCGCTACCGACCGAACTTTGAGAAGAGTGTGCGCAGGTAGTAGCCTCTGGTGATAAGCTGGTCCTCGTTGCGCTTCTTTGCCTCGCGCAGGATCAAACGTCGGTCGGTGGGCTATTTTGAGAGTTAGACTTCGCAGTGCAAAAAGTAGGTGGAGAGAGCTTACCTGTCGTCATGTTGGGTGGATAATATATCAGAGGGTATGCAGCAGGAAATCTTGAGTGGAATCAAGTGGATAGAGAGCGCACGAGGCAGATTGTGCATGCTCTACAAAGTAGAAAAGATGGTCTTGAGACCTCCAAGGTGACAATTGTAGATCGGGCAGCCTTACAAGGCTTGGCAGGTCGTTCAGCCTTGTCAACGCCACCGAGATCGTTCAGGCCTAAGTATTAAGTTATCGAGTATTCATGCACGACCAAACGAATGCTATAGTATCTACAAGCTGAACAGTCCACTCCTCCTCTTTCCAAACGGATACACAACTAAAGCGCTCAAATATAGACCAACGCTAATACCAATTGCCACTTGAACCATCCCATACCCAACATTGAAAATCGTCCCGCCGTAAACGCTGGCACTGGTTGTACTGTTCTGCGCATCCAAGAATCCCGCAGTGCCGTTGTTGATGATACTAACTCCTGTCACATTGCCGGTGATTTGATCGGCACTCGTGATGCCCGCCACCAGGCTCCCACTCGCAGCCAGTCCGCTGGGGACCTGGACGAATATCGCCGGCAACATGGCAGCTGCCGCAAGACCATGGAAGAAGCGAGAATAGAGATTGGCCATTGTCCCGATCGCAAAGGCACCGATTGCGTTGGCCACCTGGATGTTATTCGAGAGTTTGGTAGAGATCCAGAAGTTTGCTTGATAGCCGACAAAAGCGATTAGAGTCATGACCGGCATTTGTTTCCACTTCGCTTGGTTGATGATAGCGAGGCATATCGCAAATATCGGAACCCAGATAAATCGCGCATACAGGAGTTTAGGCCCGTGATTGGAATCGTTCCACCAAACCGGAATGTTACAGGTCACGTCACTCTGTGCTTGAGGATAGATGAGGCCTGTTGTGGTTCCGTTAGTGCCCTGACTGGATATTTGTTTAGAAAGAACAATAAACAAGGAAACGTACCCATAACAACTGTGCCGACCAGGATTCCAAATCCAAGAAACAGTGAATATATAATGGCGTAGACCATCCTGACCGACCCTGACACAATGCTTTTACTTTGTAGTTCCAGAGCCGAGCACAACACCATGTATCCCGGCAGGATCAGGGCTATGCTACTTTGCGCAATAGCCGAGAAACAAAACACGGCAGTACCTTTGTGGTAGATGGAACCCAGGCCCCGGGAAGTGAATGAGATCAGAACGGAAGCAAGTATTTCGAATACGTGCGAGAACTGTTCCGACCGGGTTACCACCACAAGCTGTAACCAGCCCAGGATGCATCCCAGGATAAAACTTGGACCAAAGTCAACTGGCCGAGCGGAAAAAGCAAATGGGCCGACCGCAATGGCTGCTATGCCGTACGCGAAAATTCGAAGAAGAAGAGGATGTCGGCCGCGCTTCTTCATGATCTCATCCAGATCCGCAGTCCCCTGTTGAGCGGTGTATTTGCCGTGGATGACCAATTTGTATACGTCAAAGACGTCTCTGAACCTTCCGAGATCAACGCTCTGTGACTCCTTTACGAGGGTGACTTCTGTGCTCATGGTAACTCTATCGTTGATGGAAACAAGCATCGAGCCTGGCATATAGAGAAAGTCACCATCAATGTTGAGTGCTCGAGCTGAGGTCTTCATATATTCTTCGAGACGGTGAGTCGGTGCTCCAACAGCCATCAGACACCGAGCTAGCTTCTTCAAGTACTTTCGGCAAGCTATAATCTCAGCAACATCTAGGACGACTCGCTCCTCATCTATCAGAAGGGACGGTGTGGACTTGTTGTGATGGAAATAGTTTGCGGGGTGTTTGATCATATCCACCGCTGTTGCAATCATGCCATTAGAGGACTTTGCATGTTGAAGGGGCGGACGAGGCACGTAGTTGCTGCTTTGAGGCACAGCCGCTGCTGTTGAAGTCATGGATGCTTGAGCCAATAAGGTCGCCAGAGATCCAGTTGAGTGGCGATCATGATCATCTTTATCATACCACTTCGGTCTTTTAGAGGGTGTGGCTCTTCCAGATGATGGTGTAGAATGATCATGACTCTCAGAGCCCGCGCGAGAATGGCTTTTGGAATAGAAACCTTTTGGAGAGTATCGGTTGGGTGGATGTGAGGCGGGGTCTTCGTGGTATGTAGGATGGGTAACTCCATTCCGTTGCAAATGTGCCAGTTTCGAAGCAAGAAGAGCGCCAAAGACACTGGGGCGATATTGATCAGGTGGGGGAACATAATCCAAATCATGAAGGTGCTTGTCGACTGCAGGTGTCTCTGCTCCGGAACGGGACTCCTCTTGCCATGCCGTCGCATGTGGCCCACTAGTCAGCGTTCTAATGAGCCGTCTCGCCTCCTGAATATTCTCATTATCTCGGTGCAGTGCCTTGGGGTCTTCGTTCTCTGTGTCGTCGTCACTAGTTTCGTCGTGTAACGTATAGGGACGTTTGTCTTTCTCGAGTGGTTCTAAAGGGATATCATCGTCATTGACTAGCCAGTCACTCAGTGGCTTTGAAGGAGGAGATGAATTTGGAGATGCCAACATTTGAGGAGTCGTGCTTTGAGAAATAAGGATTCCTGAAGGTGGTCTCGGTTGTGCGTGAGAATGGCTTAATCTATTGGCGAGGCGACTCGCCCGGTCCTGGGCTTGGGCGGCAGCAGCATTCGTGATTCCGGCCCAGTTCGAAGCTGGAAGACCGTGGTCGGCGACATCTTCAGAATCAGGCAAGCGGATTATTGGGACAGATCCGTGCGTGCTAGTCTCGACGAGAGGCTCTCTCGCATCATCAGCAGCGTCGGAGAATTTGACCTTTTGGTGGTGTCTGTTTCCATGCCTAAACCCTCTGAGACTGTGCCGTCTCGCAGGGTTGGCATCAGAATCGTTGCTCGTTTGCCCAGATGTTGGTGACTGTACGTCTCTTTCAGCCATGTCCACGGGCCACCAAAGAGCCGATTATAAGAGAGAACGAACGCAATCTGGCGAGCATCGGCCAGCGTATTAAAATATTAAGATGTGGCGAGGGTGGAAAATTCCAGGTCAAATGGCGACAAAGGACCACTGTTGCAACAAAGAACCAACCAGATATATTTGGCTCACTACCACGTTTTTGGCAGGAATTCCTGAAAGCAGGAAAAGTGAAAGGCTCGAAGAGCCTGGGAATCACAAGCTGGCAAGTCTATGGAAAGGGAAAGGGAAAACATGAGGAGTAAAAGTGTCCAAAGGCATAGCGGACGAGCTACTGCCCGCGGCGGAGGTAAAGGGCACCGGGCTGCCGTGCAGAGGGTAAGAGGTTTGGGCACAATGCAAAGCTTGAATCTCATTGCATAAGAACAATTCATCATCCACAGACCCACGTCTTCGATAACAAACGGAACCGTCCTTGCACTTGGTGGGGCGTCGGAGGTTTGTCAGATATTCCCTATATGCGCAAGAGCAAGAGTCGTTGCGGGTTACACGGGAAAGCAAAAAGTGAAAAGGAACCACAGCGAGGCTCAAGGAATGGATTCTTTTGCCAATGAGAGATTTAGGAAATGACATGAGGTTGGACGACCTTGATAGTGGCCCAACAAATATGGGTATTAGTGAGGCTCGATGGAAAAGTTTGAACAAGGCTGACGCAACCCAAGCCTGGGAATGGGAGCGGAAAGAGGAGTTCGCTAAGGTCGAAGGCTTGAAGTAACCTCATTGCCGTCTGGTGCCGTGGCGTGGTGTCATGATAAGTACCTCGTATGCGGTACGCACCAGTACCTGGATCTGCGTTCGGCCTTCTGCTTATCTCGCATGAGAGACAAATAAGATCATCCAAGCGGCTTGCAGATCGCGGATTTGCATGTGAATTGTGGTTACAATCATGTGATTATAGAAATCTCATGTATTCGGGAACCGCATCGGTGTTAACATTGCAGTAAGTCAGGTTTCAGGGGGAAGGGAAGGATTGGGGAACTGCTTCTTCTGGATAAAGAAAATATTTCAAAGGATTGATAAGGGAAAAATTGGAACAAAGAGGCACAGAGGCGATTGAGGCAAACGAAAAACTGATTTCGTTGAGGAAAAGGATATATTCGGTTGAAAGACTAAATGATCCACAGTAACTGTGGGTCTATGTACTCGGTGGAGCAAGCAGTCAGCTAACGCAGGAATATTTTCGGCCTCAAGCAACCAACTTTGACGGGCAGACAGTAAGTTGTTGTAACCTAAAGGACCAGTCACATCAATCTCGCTGTGAAACGTGTAAGATAACGAATCCTCTGAATGGAGACGAAGTCACTCTACCAACAATACCCACCATCCCAGCCGACACTACCTTGTTAATATGCCACGCGAAGTCGACATCTCCAACATTGAACAGCATTTCATCCTTCAAGCCCTAGAACAAGGCGTCCGACTCGATGGACGACGTCTTGACCACTTCAGAAACCTCGACCTACAATTCGGAGATGAGTATGGAACAGTGACTGCCCGTCTAGGGAAAACGAGGTAGGCTATTGTCCATGCCCGTGTTGGCTTAAACTTAACGCGTGCAAAGAGTACATGCACAAATTTCGGCAGAAGTCACGAAGCCACTCGAAGACCGCAAATTTGATGGCATCTTTACGATTGTCACTGAATTGAGTCCTATCGCATCTCCTGCGTACGAAGTCGGTAGACAGACCGAGCAAGAAGTAATACTGTCTCGGACTCTCGAAAAGGCTATACGAAGATCTCGTGCCATTGACACGGAATCCTTATGCATTATTGCGGGCGCGAAATGCTGGTCCATCAGAGCAGACGTACACGTTCTTGACTCTGACGGTGGTCTGATCGACTGTGCCTGTATCGCGATTGTGGCAGCTTTGAGACATTTTCGAAAACCAGATGTCTCGGTGGATGGGGAGACAGTAACCATCTACACCATGGCCGAGCGAGTTCCCGTTCCATTGAGCATCGTGCACTACCCCGTTTGCACAACATTCAGCTTCTACCACGGAGGGGAGACCGTATTGTTGGATGCCACACGCAGCGAAGAGCAAGTTCGGGAGTCCAGTGTAACTTTTACTGTGAACGACTTTGAATTATGCCAGGTGTCTAAGATGGGAGGGAGCTCGATCGACGCCCTGGTTCTTCTGAAGTGTATCAACACGGCGCTGAGCAAAGGGAAAGAGATAAACGAGATCGTGGCTAAGAAATTGGCAGAGGATGCGACCAAGCGAGACGTGGGCGGACTGATTGCCGAGCTGAGAGCTGAGAACGAGAGATGACCACACTCATGAGCCATGAACCCAATGTCGATACCCTACCCCGCCAGAGTCTCTCGGACTTGTATTGTCGGCGTTTGAATGAGGGCGGGCTGGAGAAAAAGGGGTGGAAGAAGAGAGAGGCATTTTGTATGGACAGCAATTCTCCCACCAAATGAAACGTTGATGCTTGATAGATATGTAACAACAACGCAGCGATCATCATGGATGTGGCAGTGCAGTCTCAGATGCCATTTTTAAATTCTTAGGAATCGCCCCCCAAGACACCAAGGATCCAGTCAGCGAAGAATCAATCTCCCGCGTGGAATAGGCTGTCGAACCAGTGGTTGGCAGTGAGGTTGTGGCATTTAACATGTGGTACACCGGGATGGCTTCCAGGCTGCAGGCAAAATGATGTTTGGTTGCTGCATGTCTCTGCTCCCTCAAACAGTGACCAACATGTAAGTAGGAGAGGTGCAGCGACCGCAGTCGCCCGCGTAGGTCTTCTGGGCAACTTCTAGTTGCGCCTCGCAGCACCCAGCTTGTAACATTAGTGTCTCGCTTGGTGCCTCTAAAGCCACTGAAACTAAGCGCCAGCCTTGCTAAGGCCCCATTTGATAGGGACCAGCCACTGAATGCTGTTGCCCGCACGGGGTCACTGGGGGTCAAGTAGTGGCCTCCTCCTAAGATTCAAGGCGTTGCTCCGCCTGCGCCGCGTATCCCAAATCGAACTTGGGTTCTTGGTATTTGCCATAGTCAACCGTCAATCTCGACAAAGGACAGACCACGCTGACATCTACTCTGTCAAACACTGCAATCTAGCGCAAAATGTCTGCAACAAACACTCTCAACTGTGACGGAGGCCTTTCATGATTCTTTATGGCACGGTAACGCACACTGTCGATTCCCTCCTCATAAACCCCTCTGGCGCCCATCCGTTTAAGAAATGGACGGGAGATCCAATGCGCCTCAAGCTCCCAACCATAATAACAATATACTGGATGACCTGGGGAATTCACAGCCGGCCTACAGCTCAGGGCAGCGCCCTCCTGTAGACGACTCGCAACTCCTCAACGTATTCAATATCGATGACTCCGAAGGTCCTCAACCAAGACCATCCACCAGCTACGATGACTTTGTCGGCGGAGGCAGGTCCGCGGCAGCAGGCCAAGCGCCACCGCCAACGTCCTCAACTCGACCCTTCACTGCTCCTTATATGGACAGCGGAACTCGAAACTACTCCCAGACCTCAGACCTACAAAATTACGCAAGGTACGGAGATGGGGAGGATTTGACCGAGGAAGAGTCGGGATACAAATACTACGATAATGCAGGTCCCTCCGACGACCATATTCCCGGCGGAGGTGTCAAAGTTGTCGGGCGACATCACAGACGCGATCGGAATAGTCTCATGTCCATGTCGGGCGTAATGGACAGAGCAAAAGGAATGCTGGGGATACGCAACAGCAACTACTCAGATATCAACCTTCCCTTGACCGAAGCCGGTCTGCAGAACTCGAGAGTAGATACAGCTGGGACGGACGAGACACCTCCAATTCGAGAGAAGAAGGAATTCAGTTTTAATAACATCAAAGACATGTTTACGAGGAAGAAGGTCGATCCAGCATCACTAGGCCCCAGGATTATCCATCTCAACAATGCCACAGTCAACGCTGGTAACAGATGGGTCGACAACCATGTTTCTACCGCCAAATACAACGTCGCGACCTTCTTACCGAAATTTCTCTTCGAACAATTCTCCAAATACGCCAACTTGTTTTTCTTATTTACCGCCGCCCTGCAACAAGTACCTAACGTCTCCCCCACAAATCGCTACACGACTATAGTCCCGCTCCTGATTGTGCTCATGATATCTGCAATCAAGGAATTAGTGGAGGATTGGAAGCGAAAGACGGCAGACAAGAGCTTGAATGACTCCAAAGCACGGGTCCTAAAAGGTTCGACCTTTGTGGAGACAAAATGGATCAATGTTGCTGTTGGTGATATCGTCCGTGTCGAGTCGGAGGAGTCTTTTCCTGCGGACTTAGTCCTACTCACAAGCTCTGAACCTGAAGGGCTTTGCTACATCGAAACCGCGAACCTTGACGGCGAGACCAACCTCAAAATTAAACAGGCGATTCCAGAGACGGTCCATTTAGTGAACCCTGCAGACTTGGGGAGACTAAACGGACGGATAAGGTCGGAACAGCCGAACAGCAGTCTCTACACATACGAAGCAACGTTGACTGTGACTGGCGTAGGGAACGAGAAAGAACACCCTTTGTCTCCCGACCAGTTACTTCTCCGTGGGGCAGCCCTCCGCAATACTCCTTGGGTGCACGGAGTGGTTGTCTTCACCGGCCATGAAACAAAACTGATGCGGAATGCTACTGCTACACCTATCAAGAGAACAGATGTGGAACGGATGCTCAATAAGCAGATTCTGATGCTTGTTGCTATCCTCTTGGTTCTCAGCGCCGTTAGCACAATTGGCGATCTCGTTGTTCGATCCACTGCTGGCCAAAAACTCACATACCTCTACTACGATAATTTCAACGCCGCCTCGCAATTCTTCCTGGACCTCTGCACCTACTGGATCCTGTACTCAAACTTGGTCCCACTGTCACTGTTCGTTACCGTCGAAATAGTCAAATACTTCCAGGCTTTTCTCATCAGCAGCGATTTGGATATGTACTACACGGAGACCGACACCCCTGCTGTATGTCGAACTTCGTCGCTGGTAGAGGAGTTGGGACAGATTGAATACATTTTCTCGGACAAGACAGGGACTTTGACCTGTAACATGATGGAATTCCGGCAATGCTCCATCAACGGCATTCAATACGCAGGTGTGGTACCGGAAGACCGCAAGGCGACCGGGCCTGAAGATTTGGACGGCATTCATGACTTCAAACAACTCCGCGAGAACATGAAGACGCATCCGAGCGCTGGTGTCATTGACCAATTCCTCTCACTACTTGCCGTTTGTCACACAGTGATTCCAGAACGCAAAGACGAGAAATCGGAGATCAAATACCAAGCCGCCTCCCCAGATGAGGGTGCTTTAGTCGAAGGCGCCGTGATGCTCGGATATCGGTTTGTGGCCCGAAAACCACGCTCGGTGATTGTCCAAGTCGACGGCCAAGACGTGGAATACGAACTACTAGCAGTCTGTGAATTCAACTCGACAAGGAAGCGGATGTCGACACTCTTCCGCTGCCCAGATGGAAAGATCCGGATATACTGCAAGGGTGCTGATACAGTGATCATGGAGAGACTGGCCAAGGACAATCACACTGTGGAGACCACTCTACGGCATTTGGAGGACTATGCTACTGAAGGCCTTCGAACTTTGTGTCTTGCCATGCGCGAGGTTCCAGAACAAGAGTACCAAGAATGGCGACAAATTTTCGACAAGGCAGCCACAACTGTTGGAGGCAATCGTGCTGAAGAGCTTGATAAGGCAGCAGAGATCATCGAGCACGATTTGTACCTACTGGGAGCGACTGCAATCGAGGATCGCCTCCAGGATGGAGTGCCAGATACTATTCACACCCTGCAACAGGCGGGAATCAAAGTCTGGGTCCTTACTGGTGATCGCCAGGAAACGGCCATCAACATTGGCATGAGCTGTAAATTGATCAGCGAAGATATGACACTGTTGATCATCAACGAGGACAATGCTAGCGCCACCCGAGAAAGCCTGCAGAAGAAATATGACGCGGTACGAAGTCAAGCTGCGGCAGGTGAGCGTGATGTCCTCGCACTGGTCATCGATGGCAAATCTCTGGCCTTTGCCTTGGAGAAGGATATGGAAAAGTTGTTTCTTGACTTGGCAATCATTTGTAAAGCAGTGATTTGCTGTCGAGTTTCACCTTTGCAAAAGGCGCTGGTGGTCAAACTCGTCAAGAGACATCTCAAGGCCCTTCTCCTGGCCATCGGCGATGGTGCTAATGATGTCTCTATGATCCAAGCCGCACACGTTGGTGTTGGTATCAGTGGCGTTGAAGGCCTTCAAGCTGCTCGCAGTGCCGATGTTTCGATTGGCCAATTTCGCTATCTGAGAAAACTGCTCCTCGTGCATGGGGCGTGGAGTTATCAACGCATCAGCAAGGTCATCCTGTACTCGTTCTACAAGAACATTGCTATGTTCATGACGCAGTTCTGGGTAAGCAGACGGCAACAATCATCTATCAAACCTCGTGTGGATTGCTAACATGCGACTAGTATGCCTTCCAAAACTCCTTTTCTGGCCAAGTCATCTACGAATCTTGGACACTCTCCTTTTACAATGTCCTCTTCACATTTTTTCCACCTTTCGCCATCGGCGTGTTCGATCAATACATCTCCGCTCGTCTTCTAGACCGGTACCCGCAGTCCTACCAACTCACCCAGAAAGGGGTGTTCTTCCGCATGCACAGCTTTTGGTCCTGGGTCGCCAACGGCTTTTACCATTCCATCCTCGCATATATCTTTTCGAGTTACTTCTTTCTGAATGACGGCATTCTGGAGGATGGCAAGGTTGCGGGGCACTGGGTCTGGGGTACCTCGACTTACACGGCAATCCTCCTTGTTGTCCTTGGAAAAGCTGCACTGATAACGAACGTCTGGACGAAATATACGGTGATGGCGATCCCGGGAAGCTTTGTCATCTGGTTGGCTTTCATCCCCGCCTACAGTTACGCGGCACCAAACATTGGAAGTGGGTTTTCGACCGAGCTCGATGGAATCATTCCCATCATGTTTTCATACCCGGTCTTCTACGCACTTTGCCTCGTCCTTCCGCCCGTCTGTCTCGTGCGGGATTTTGCATGGAAATATGCCAAGAGAATGTATTTCCCGCAAAGTTACCACCACGTCCAGGAGATTCAGAAATACAACGTGCAGGATTACAGGCCGAGGATGGAGCAGTTCCAGAAGGCCGTGAGAAAAGTGAGGCAGGTGCAGCGCATGAGAAAGCAGAGAGGCTATGCATTTTCTGCGGGTGACGAGAGCACTGGTGGACAGACGATGAGAGTATTGAGTCTGTATGACACGACGAAGCACAGAGGACGATACGGCGAGTTGGACAGTGTCAAGGGACCCCCGCCGGGGATGTTGTGACCGACCCTCTTGTCGACCTGTCACATGTCACTGAGGTGTGTCTCTCACCCGAGAGAGAGACAACATCACAGAGACAGGGAGAGGAGCAGACTCGACAAAAGCTTACGTGAAGAATGGTTGTTGCTTGTGTCCCCAGTTTTCTCCCTCTTTTTGGTGAAGATTTCAACGACGAGATGTATAGCATGCATGCATGAAAATATATACTGGTGGTGGCTCAATGGCGTTTTTCTGAACAAAGTCATCAAGGAATATGGATGTT
>WJFF01000014.1:227135-244472 GCA_011800825.1 Fonsecaea pugnacius | reverse complement strand
TCCTTCCCGGCAGCATTCACCTCCAAGGTTCCCCATTATTTCATTCCTCTCAACCAACCATACAATCATTCAAACCATCGTACCGAGTACAGTCCGCTGTTGCCAGCACACACGCTCTTTAGAGAGAATCAAGACGCCTTCCCAAACAACGCTCCCAAACCCTCGCCGTTTGGCGTCGCGGCGGGGACGACAGGTCGAACAACTTTCTTACCCCAGAGATCGACCTCGGGTTCCACGGCGGGGATCGACCCGGCCAGCGGCGGAACGTCGCCAACAACCCTCAGAGTCGGAGGGGGGATATGGGGCGTGACCAAATCTATGCTTCTGGAGTAACCGGCACTGGTGCTGTACAGTGGATTGGTGCGAGGGGCCAGCGGGCGCAAGTTGAACTCGTACATGCTGCCAAAGCTGGATGATGTTGTGGTGGGGCTGTTGGCCAGACTTGGCGTGGTCGTGCTGGGTGTCAAGGTGGACATGCTCAAGGTACTCTTGTGCCGCATTGCTGCTGGACGGTCGGTCTTGACAAGGTGGTGGTGGTTGTCGACATGATCGGAAGGGCTGATGCCGATGTTGTGTGTCTGGTGGAAACGACTCAAGTAGCGAAACGCCTCAGAGCCGGCTGAGGCGCCGCGGTGAGGTATTTTGGGTTTCCATTCCGTTGGGTCAAGATCTGATCGGTGTTCGTGCAGATCAATGGGTATCCGTATGGGAGGTTTGTCTTGATATTCTGGGGACGCGCTGGAAAGGCGCGTTGGTATGGTTGGACGTGGGGAGGAGGGGAGGGACGATGGCGGTGTAGAAGATTCAAAGGACAGGTTGGAGGCCGACAGAGGCTTCGCAGCGTCCTTGCGACGACATCTGACCGCTTATCAGCATCTGTCATAGAGAAGAGAGGGGTGAACGATGGGGCGGCCTTACGCTTCACTGCAGTAGAGAATCGAGTCGCATGGAGTCATGATCTGTTTCTCGCACATGGCGCTGCGGTCGCGGGTTAGGAACTCGCCTGCAATGGAGACGGACAGTGGACATGTGGCCTTACCAGTACTGCAGGAAACTAGCCGCCATCTCTTTTTCTTTGTCCCTCTTGTTATCGCTGGGGGCGGGGGAGCGAGGAGTGAGTACTGAGTCACCACTCCTGCGCTTCAGTTTCCGAGCAGAGGAAGTGCCTCCTTTGCCATGTTGCTGGATTTTTCGCAGGGGAGGATCTTCTCCCATTGAGAGCGGTGAGGTAGGTATATGTACCTGGGATGAGGGATATTAAAGGAGAGGCCAGGCGTTGCCTTGGTTGGGCAGCTGATGATTTGTTGTACACCGCAAAAGTGACTTGGGTGCAGTCCAAGTGTGCCAGGCTGCGCCTTATGTGGATGACGTTAAAAGTGGGCTTGTGCCGTGCCCCGTTCCAGACGAGGCCACTTCCCGCGTACCGCAATGTTTTGGGGCACCAAGCAGCCTGAAAGGCCTATAGGATGAGGGGTTAATGGGCGGGCCAATGTCCCAGGTGCATGTGCCGCTAGCCCTATGACCCCCTAATCGTGGCGCCTAGGCTGAATCCGGCCTTGGTCTGACGGGTGACTGACGGGGGACAAGGGGCATCTAAACGGAGCGCACCAAAGGTCCTCTGGCTTCATGCAAGGCACTGGGAAGTGAAAATGCCATGGGTCAGGAGGGGTTTAGCCCAGGTACGTGTCCTGCTTGTAGCTGGCCTCATCGTGCGATTAGCATATCCTCTCATTTTATTCCATCATCAGCTAGAAGGAAAATGTACCTTTGTATTTTGTGTCAAACAATGGTGCTGGTCATTGATTGGGACTATCCACCCTTATAATGCAGCCGATGACGGCTTCACTCCCATCCTTCTGGCACTCCCCGGGCTACCGGCCCTCCTTCTCGACCAACATAGCATCCGAGCATGCTGCTCCACACAAACTTGTGTTCCTTTAGTTCTTGAAGCTTTTTGTATGCACCTGCATTGGCAAACCCGATTCCCGTCTCTCGATCCCGGTATCGAACAGGCGACATCGTGATGGAACACAGCTCTTGAATGTGCTTCACTGGTTTGGCTGTTTTGCGATGGTTGTAGAATAGGGAGTACTCCTGCCGGGACTGGCTGGAAAGCTCTTCAAACCTTTCCAGAATGACCAGGTTTCGCGTTGAGTCTTCCTCAACTAGACGAGGCTCCGGTGCTGTGGCTGGCGCCATGGTGCCGGCGAGCGGCGTCTGCTCTGTTTGTGTGCTTTCTTGGGCATTCGCTGTCTGCTCGGGCTTGTCGATCGCGCTAGCTGGAGGAGTCTGTTGTAACTGCTCAATACCTCGAAGGGGCGGCAGCTTCTCCTTCTGCTCATCATTTTCAGCTGGCTGCGTCTGCCCCTCTGTTGTGACCGGACCTTGTCGTTGTGTCTGCTCTTGCGGCACATTAGCTTCAGAAACTGTAATCTGCTCAGGAGATATTTCAGACTTGATGACGACATTATCCGTCGCCTCAGGAGTTTGAATCTGAACAACCTGGTCTGGCGTATTTTCCGCCAGAGCCCTTGGGTTTTGTTGTGTTTCTGGTTGCTTCGCTGTAACTTGCTGTGCAGTTGATTCTTGGGGAATTGGGCTGACTCGTCTGCTCTCCGTCGGGTTGCTGTCCGTTTGCATATCAGCATACTCGTGTATCCCTCTCAAGAAGATGTCCTCGTGATCTTGCGGGACAGTGAGCGTGATTTCAGGGGGAGCACCTTTTGGAACAGGAGCAGCAGGGGTGATGATGATGATGGTGTCCTCGTCGGGATTGTCGGGTTGATTCGACATTAGTTGTTGTGCCTGCGCAGTTGCTGCAGTACCTGTCTGTAATGCTCCGGCTCTTCCTAAACCAGCACTCCTTTCTGCGGCCAGCTGCTCAAGGTACGCTTTCGACTTCCTCCCACGCTTCTTCGTCTCTGTTGTTCTTCCTTCTCCCGGATCCGGAGCATCTCTCGTACCGATCTTGTTCAGCTTGGGCCCGATCCATTTGGCCTTGGCACTTAACCAGGTAACAACTGGACCTTCCAGCTTCCTGTCTTTGAGGGCTGCGAGTTTTGCCGCCAGCTCTTCTTGCCTCTTCTTCTCCATAGCCTCCCACCGATTTAGGCTCTTAGCATTTTGTCGCTCAACCCTTGCAGCTTCGGCTAAACGATCGGCTTGCGTGAGTTCTTTGGGAACATCCCTTGCCTTTTCTTTTTCCCGTTGTTCCTTGCGCGCTTTGAGCTTCTTGCTTTGCGCTTCGCTCTCCTTTAATCGGGCAATAGTTTCGGCTCGGTGGGCAATTGTCTGCTTACGCAGGGAACTTCGACCGGAATCGGGATCGTGAACCCATGTAACTCGCTCCTTCTTCTTGGATGGTTTCGGTGCAACTGATGCAACAGCTGGTCTTGTCGGATCGGTCTTGAGTTTCTTCCTTATGCCCGCAACACTGGTTAGGGCTAAGTCTGCTTTGCGTTTCTTCGCTCGTTCCTCTTTGGCCTGCTTTTGTATCTCTTTCTCTCCTTCGAGGTCGTCGGCTGCGGCATTCGGACCTTGGTCATCATCATCGCTGGAAGACATGTCCGCGTCCTCATCCTCGTCTCCGCTTTTAAATTCGTCATCTTCTTCCTCTTCGTTGTCCGCAAACAATAGAGTGACCTCGTCTTGTTCGTCTACATTTGCCACCTCTTCCAGTATCATGTCCCTGTCATAGCGATTGCCAGCAGTCTTCCGTCGCTCCCTACCAGCGATGAGGGTCTCGACGAGTTCTTCCTCTGATTCATCTTCGCTTGACTCAGACGCTGAAAGTCGCGGCGTATCGGCCATGGTTGCATCAGCCATGATTCAAAGGGGGTGCAGGGAGAGAATCGATTCAATCCTAATTTCGGGAATTAGTAAAATATAGTCATTTTGTTCGATTCTGCAATACGAGTAGCAAAGAGTGAGTCTACAAATTGGAGACTTTGGTAGACATTCGAAGCAATTTGGGGAAGGTGCGGCGAGGCAGGCCACTTTACGCGTCAACTCCGAGCGACGCGTTATAACCGTCATGATCTCCAAGTTTCAATGAACACCTCCTTAAGGCTGGCTTGCCAGACATTCATGTACAAATTTCAACCAACATGCCTCAATTGCGCAAGAGTAAACCAGTCTCTGCTATAGACGCCTATCCAGATAGTCCGGACAGCAGGAAACGCAAGCGAGGTGGTGCAGCCATTGTCGATGGACCTGACAGCGAACCGAATCCGAGGAGCCGAAAGCGCACAAAACCAGCTGAGGATCGCGCGGACATCACACCGAAAACTCAACGAAAGAATAATCAACAAGTTACCGTAACCGTCGAGGAGGAAGTGACCGCTAAAGCCAGTGCACCTGTGGCAAAGGAGAAGGCGGCGCTGAAGAAGGAGGTTATGGTGACGGTCGAGCGAAGCGGGCAGCCCACCTCAGGCACTCCCAAACGAAGAGCGAAGGCGAAGGTTAAGAAAGAGGCTGAATCTAAATCGGAGGGATCGGAGCTTGAAGGAGACAAAGCAGAGCAGGAAGAGCCCGTCAAACCCAAGCGAAAACGCAAAACGAAAGAAGAAAAGGAGGCCGAGGCGATGCCGTTTGCTGCCAGAACTGTCGGGCTGAAGATGTACGTGGGCGCTCATACTAGTATAGCGAAAGGGGTGGAAAATGCAGTCACAAATTGCGTCCAGATTGGAGGCAATGCGTTTGCTTGTTTCCTCAAGTCGCAGCGGAA
Source organism: Fonsecaea pugnacius (assembly GCA_011800825.1). NCBI lineage: Eukaryota > Fungi > Ascomycota > Eurotiomycetes > Chaetothyriales > Herpotrichiellaceae > Fonsecaea > Fonsecaea pugnacius. Next base: position 239,746 of record WJFF01000014.1, on the reverse strand, counting down.
ATGGGAGAACCCTGCATTAAAAGATGAGAACAGAGATGCGTTCAAGAAGGCGTTGATAGATCACAAGTTTGACGGACTGTCGCATATCGTCCCTCATGGATCATATCTGGTCAACCTGGCGACCGAGGATGAGGACAAGGCGAAGCAGTCCTATGATGCGTTTATTGACGATCTCCATCGGTGCGAGGCCCTCGGAATCCGGTACTACAACTTTCACCCAGGAGGAGCTGGACAAAGTCCCTTCGCAGAAGCGGTCACTCGACTCGCCACCAGACTCAACCGGGCACTGTCAGAAACGAAAACTGTTGTCCCACTGTTAGAGAATATGGCGGGACACGGCACGCTGATTGGAGGGCGATTTTCAGACCTCCGAGACGTCATTTCTCAGATTAAGCCTGAGTATCGGTCTCGAATCGGTGTCTGCATTGACACGTGCCATGCATTCGCGGCAGGTTACGATCTGCGCAGTCCGGAGGACTTCAAGAAGACCATGGACGAGTTTGACAGTGTCGTCGGCTTCAAGTACCTCAAGGCGATGCACCTGAACGACTCCAAGATGCCATTAGGCAGCCACAGAGACCTGCACCAGAACATTGGCCTGGGCTTTTTGGGACTCCGTGCATTCCACAACGTCATGAACGAACCGCGCTTCCAGAACCTGCCTTTGATTCTCGAGACACCCTGCGAAAAGCCAGACCCAAGCGATCCAAAGGGAAAGAAAATGATCGAGGACAAGAGTATTTGGGCGACAGAGATCAAACTTCTTGAAAGTCTGATCGGCATGGACCCCGAGAGTGAAGAGTTTAAGCGATTGGAGAACGGGTTGAGTGAAAGAGGCAAGTCGGAGAGGGACCAGATGCAGGCGCAATTTGAGAGATTGAGGGACAAGAAGCTGGAGCAGGAGAAGAAGAAATTGGCAAAAGAGAAACAAGTCGAGAAGGGCCAGAAGAATTTGATGGACATGTTTGGTGGAAAACAGAGCCACAACGGTGCGGTGAAGGGCAAGAAGCAGAAGGGGCGGAAAAGGGAGAATAGTTCGGGAAGCGAGTCAAGTGAACTCAGCGAGCTGAGTGATGAAGAGTGATGAAGAGAATCACGTCTGGTCGTGGCAGCGAGATCTCCTCTTAGGAAAGAACCCGCGAGCAGCATCGAGACTTCGTAGGTTGGCCTGAGTGGAAACATATGCATAGATTCCCGTGACCTTTAGAGGGACTCACGACAGTCTCTGCTGGAAAACGCCAGAAAATGGTACCCGATCCTTACTCCATGCTTGCTCTATATATGTATATACGTCAAACGCACTGATTACGCGCATATGCTCCATCCGAACAAGACTGTCCCATGTCGGTATGGTGTAAACCGTGCATTTCCAAATCTCGACGCCGCGAGACACCCGTGCTCTTCACTACCAAAGATGCCGAGCAAAATCAACTCTACCACCCTTCGACGGGTTTGAGGTATACCTCAATGCCGCCCTTGGGACGGGCCGTGATGCCTCCCTTGATCTCGATGTCCCTGTCCGGGTCGACCATCTCGAAGTCATAGCTGCCGACGAACGCAGCGACCAGGCACTCGAACTCGGCCACGGCGAACTTTGCGCCGATGCAGCTCCGCGGGCCGTGCAGGAAGGTCAGGAAGGCGTAGTTGCTCACGGCGCCGCCGGCGTTGGCCTGGCCCGGCGCGGTCCACCGGTCCGGATTGAACTCGGAGGCGTCGTCGCCCCACAGCGCCTTGTTGTGGTTGATGGCCCAGGGCGAGAGGATGACCTTGGTGCCCTTGGGGACGAAGTGGCCCAGGATCGAGGTGTTGCAGGCCGCGTCGCGCAGGGTGAGCGGGACGGGAGCCCACAGGCGCAGGATCTCCTGGCAGACCGCGTGGAGATACGGCATGCCATCAATGACTTCGGCAGTGATGTCGTCGCTGTCGAGACTGGAGATGTGCGACCGGATCTCGTCCCGCAGGCGTGCTTGGATGTCTCGTCGTTGGCACAGTTGGTAGACGGCCCAGGCGAATGCCGACGCCGTGGTTTCATGGCCCGCGGCGAGGAATGTCATCATGTTGTTGACAAGCTCTTCGTCCGTGAACCCGCCGGACTCGAGCGCCACGGAAATGATGTCCGGCTGCATGGGCTCCTTGTTGGCCATGCGCTGCTTCTTTTGCGCGATCAACTGGCGGCAGGTGTCCTTTGCCACGTCCGATGCGGCTCGTACTTGGCTGTTCCGGTCGATAGGGAGGTTGTTGAGAAACCACGTCGGAAGGAAGAAGGAGAGGAGACCCAGGAACTGGGCAGTGCGGTCAGGCTGGAAGACTGCTCGGTAGACGCGATTCAGTTCGTTCGTTGGGTCTTGCAGAGAGTTGAAGTCTTGACCCATGCCGGCCACACCGATGATGTCCAACGTTGCGCGACTGCCCCATTCACTAACCTCGATCGAGGGCCGTGGCTCGGACGACGACTTGAGCTGTTTCTGGATTTCGTGCACCATCTCTTGAGATTTGGACCAAAAGATCGGGTAGAGTTCCTTGATGTGGCGAAAGTGGAAGGCCGGCATGAGATTCTTTCTCTGCGCCTTGTGGTCGTCGCCCTCTGCAAGCAGCACCCCAACACCCAGGACTCGTCCGATACCCGTGCGAAGTAACTCGGGCTTGATGAATTCATAGCTCTTGGTATTCAGAACTTCGGCAAGGCCCTTGGGGTTAGTGACCAGCAGACGTTCCCGGTTGTAAAGGTGCAAATAGCGGATCAGGCCATCGTTGGGAATCTCCTGAGCCCATCGTCTCTGAGGCACCCCAGAGGGTTCTTTGAGCATCGTGCGCCAGTGGCCGGAGATTCTGCTGCCTCCTTTGGCGGTCGGCAAATTACGCAGAGGGCTCGTGTAAAAAGGGTAGATGAAAATAACGTAGACCGCCCAGATCAAGGCCTGGAAGAGAAAAATCATAGAGGCTGTCCATGTGTAGGATTGGAAAATTGAATACTGAGGTGCAAACCTGACTAGAAGAACGGAGCCAGCCACAGACAGGGTGACCCAAAAGCGATAGGTGCCCAGGAACTCTGGGACTTGAAAAGGCATCTTGAATTCAGTAGGGGCGAGGCTCTTGTGCAGAATGATAAGATGGGAATTTCGTCTCGCGCAGAGCCACCGTCCGGTGAAAAGCCAGACAAGAGTCCAAGAGGTGAATTGAAGAGATAATGAAGCCGAAAAGGACAGGCAGGCGCAAAATGCGCGGAAAGGACACTGATCTGAATGTGGAAACGAAGGTTGAAAGTGTTGAATCCTCGTCGCCTCATTGGAATCGGGACAATGACATTCCATGTTAAGCGAGGCGGGATGGTGTCGTCATTTGATATAAAGGGTATTCTGTCTGACAGAGCATTTGAAGAAGTTTGACCCCCATAATGACCATTAAAGGCCAGATGTCTCATCAGTCAGACCGACGCATTTTACCCAACCGAGGCATCCGTCGAGGTTTCATCCCAAAATAGGTGGTTGTCGCGAACGAATCGGCGAATTTGACAGCAGTTCATCCGATGAATTGAACCCTTTGGATACGAAATACGACGATTCGTGGAGAAAAGGCCGGTTTGCCTGTTCAAATCATCTGTGTCGTCAGAAAACAAAGTTGATGGGACAATAGTTCCAGTACCAAATCCTCACAGTACAAGTAGGATCATGTAACCCTTTGTTGAAATTCTTGTCGCTGGACCAGCTCGAAGTCTGAGGTTGATCGACTCTGTTTGCACAAAAATCCAGTAGAGTTGGCTGCCCTGATGTGGTTTATTTCGCATCCTTCCTCACCTTCCCACCCGACAAGCAATCGTCTCAAGCTGAAGATATGCCGTGGACCATTGCCTGAACTTGCGGCGACATGGTCAATTCGGTGTCAGCGAGGCGAGGCATAGACGTATGTATGTTCTGATCTTAGCAAATGCGGTTGAGCGGCGAAGCAAAATTTTCGGTGGACATGGCCTAGACTCCTGCCCAGAGTCTGAGTAGTTAGTTCATCGCGCAACAAGAAGGAGATGTGGCTCTTTTTCGAGGCTTTGACGTAGGAGAGAGAATGGGGGGGAAAGAGGTAGATGTCCACCAACCGGGGAAAAAGCGACCGTCATTGTGACTCGGTGCTTTTCCAGATGGTATCAATCCAGGCAGGGGGTTTGGAGGATCTGAAAGTCCGGCTAACAACCACGGATCTGGTTGACACCCTGTGATTGGCGCAGGCGAAGATGCTTGATGATAAAGAATGCAGAGAAGCATGCATGGAAGCATGGAAGCAAGCAACGGACCATCCGTCCGTGAGGCCAGTCTCGAGCGCTTGATTGACGGACGTTATTGTGCAAGCGTGGGATGTGGGATTGTTAGATCAGAAAGGCTGTGATCGGCCAAGTCCGTCTATCTCAAAAGGCGCCCAGCAAAGCCGGAAGGAGCCGCGGCAGTTCATGTTTCCAGCAAATTCGTACTAGCGGACGAAGTCCGACAAAACTGGTGATCAGCAAGGGACCGCGTCTAGACTTCGCTAAAAGTCCCAGCGGAGCGTCGTGCCTTTGAACGTCGGATAATCTGTGAACATTGCCGCAAGTATGAAGAGACCACGCAAGTATCGGTGAGTGCAAGTCCTATTGAGCTGGGAAGATATCTCAATCCCAGATATCCAGGTTAACATACACCTTGACTTTGGAGGGGTATTCCCGATAGGGGAAGCGCGTCGCTTGCGTTAATACTACGGAGTAAAAGCAAACCTCACTAATCAAGCCAGGTCCATCTTCCAATGAGAAGAAGCCGGGAAGGGGAAGCAATGTCCTTGAGGAAGGTGCGTTGGCAGGGGAGACCGCGGACTAACCCCTCTCGTGTAACAGCGGGTAAAGAGAAAGATGTGGTGGACAGTCGCAAGAGGATGGAGGGGGTTTAGATGTTACTGAGGAGGAGGAGATTGGTGAGGTTGCTGGTATCTATCCTCGGTATTCAATATGGACCCATTTGATTGGACAAGTGGTGCTAATAAGCAGTGCCCCGCTCTCCTATTTGAGTATAGAAGCATCTGATATCACGTCACTGATCCAATCACCTACGAGCTCCCCCTTTTCTCCTCCTCCTGCGACATTGTCTCCTTCGTTTGCCGGGAGAATTCCCGCACAATGCCTACGTGCTATCGCTATACCCCCCTCCTACTCACTAAAGCTGTCCTGCGATGCCGTGTCTACACTCCGTGCTCCGCTCCCACTATCCGAAACAACCCTCCTTTCCCAAATATTCGCTTTGTCAGGCGAAAATGTCTCTTCGCACACCCCCAGTTTCCCAAAGGTGAGGTCCTGCAAGGGTAGCTTAGACCCTGCATTATGTCACAGGTCGTATCTCAGTCCTGCGGTCTAGATGAGGCAGGTCCATCTTATTCACCCATGCTGCGTCATCCTTTGGGGTGACTGCGCGCTTGTTTATCAAAGCTATCAAAGGCCAGCCTTGTGGAATATAACAACACCACATCTTTCCCACCTGTGGTATATTGAGTCCTCCATCGAGATCGAACAGATAACAGCAACCCTAGCGAATTCATTCTACTCCCACTTCGGATAATCCAACCCCACGCGGTCTAATATTCCTAATACAACACCACATTCCCCTTAGCAGCTTCGCCTGAACCTCGCAACGATATTGGAAAAGCCTTCGTCGACCCCATTTCAACCAACGAACAATGCAAGCAATCGAACAAAACATGGGTTTGGTCTTTCCCACAGATTTCAATGCCGCTGCATTCGACTGGTCCTATCCCTCGTCGGCCACCTCAGATCAAAGCACGGTGGACATTCTGGACCTTTTCTTCGAGTCGACTCCAAGCGTGCCAGTCGTCCACTCAAGCCACCTGCGCACGGGGAGTGACTCTCAACAATCACAGTCTGGTTTTTACGGAGACGCATTCTCACAGTCCTCGGCTGTTGACGCGTCAGTCGGCTACGCGAGCAGCGAGCATTCCGACGACTTCTGGACAAAGGAGACCACGCCCGCCGACTTTGGAGACGTGACCTCGGACTCGAACACGAACCAGGCCAAGATGCTGGACCGCAAGCACCGTCGCCGCGAGCAGAACCGCAAGGCCCAGAGCAACTTCCGACAAAAGAGGAAGCAGGAAGTTCGCCGCCTCGAGCAGGAAGTCGAGGAACTCCGCGCCCAGATTGCCGGGTACCACAAGAGCGGGCCCACGGTCGGCCTGACCATCTGTACGAGATGTCGCAACTTCTTCCCGGCGTCCGCGGAGGTTTCTATCCCTCACTTTGCGGCCTCCGGCGCCTTCAGCTCATCTCCATCCAGTTGCGATAGTTGAAAAGGTCTCCAAAAAAGTCGACAGAGTTGATGTATCATTGCCGTCAACCCCTTGAGGTGGCATCGATGACAGCTCTGGACTTTGAAGCCATAAAAATCACACTCTAGCGCTAATGCGGCGAGGGAGTCTTGCTCACCACTTTTGTGTCTGATGGTGTCGCAACAAGGCTCCCGATATCAGCCACGCCACGGCATATCCATCGCTCTCCAGCTATTCAATGGAGCCTAGGAGTTCCTGCGCCCGCGTTCGATTGCAGAACCGAGCTTCACCGCGAGATTTACGGCCAGCCGAGCTTCGTGGGTGAGCGATGCCGCTGAGGTTGTGAGAATGACGATCTGTACCAACTACGAGCAAACAGGTCGCCCGGGGGAATAGGGCCAGGTGACGGCCTTGCAGCACCAGATGGCTGCCTGATGAGACGGGACTATCGGGACAGAGCATAAAGTGTACGAGTATGTTAATTCAGCTTTGGTAATGGATAATAGGTATTTTTTGCATTTTGCCAATGAAAGCGATAATTCTACCACTTGTACCTTCAATTGATTAGCCATTTCGCTCATGACTGTGGAGGCCTGAACTCTTCTTCGGCTCCATTCGCCACGTGGACCAAGGTGCTTCTACGAGTAACAAGTGATAATGTCAATATCGTGATATCATAGGAGATTTCCCAATCGGGTATTGAGGCGTCTATACGAGCAAAGCAAAGGACCTCTGCCTGCAGTGGGGCTTCGCTTGTCGTAACGAGAATTCTATACACACGCTCGTACAGGTGTCCAAGATGATTCTCTCCTCCCCCGCTTCTCTTCTGGAGATCCAATGAACTTAAAAAAACCCCCCCAAAGGCAGCTAAAGCTAGTATACGACACCCCGGAAATGGAGAAACAAGCATTGGCGTTTCCAGCCAGTGGCCGCACTTTTTGCATAAAACGGCTTGGATGGTTGTGACACTTCTCTTGTCCCAAAGTCGCCCATATCTCTGACCGGTTTACCTTCCCCCCTGTCTCATATGGGAGATATGGTTCGATCTTGATTTAGGCCACCACACTACACCATGTAAGGCGCTCGTGTGCACACTCTGACCAGATTCCCTGTCAGATGAACTCTGCTCGGCGGGGGCATGCTGGCACTGGCACTGGGAAGGGGAGAGGAGGGTATTAAGTTATGCAAAAGAAAAGTGAACGTGGGAGGCCAGGGGGGAGGAGTATATAAACCTTGGGCTCACGTCCTGAAGACCAGTTCTAGTCCTCTGACTGACCGCCCTCAAACTTGTCTTGCTGGCCTCTCCAACTAGAAGAAAAGATGTCGAACCTCAATGACTCCCTTCTTGAGCTGGCGCAGCAGATCCAAACCAACACCAATACAATTTCCAAGTACTTGCAGCAGAAATCCCTCCCCCCTCTCTCGCTTGCCGCAGACGCATACCCATTCTTTCCGGGCACAGGGCCGACCAGTGTCGACGAGTATCCACGGCTCAAGGAAGACATTTTGAACGCGCGCACTCAAGTCCGAGAAGCATGTGCCACTCTGTTACAGCTCGTCTCAGGTCCAGCGGAAGCGTCTCGGGATTTCTTGACCGGTCACTATATGTCGGCATGTATGCAATACATCTATCACTACCGGCTTGCCGAGGGAGTCCCCGTCACCGGAGACATCAGCTATAAGGATCTTGCCACAAAGACGGGCACGCTGGAGGGTCAATGCGCCAGAGTGCTGAGATTTGCAATGACCAAAAACATGTTTCGGCAGTCCAGACCGGGTTATGTGGCTCACACTGCGTTGTCCGTGACGTTATTGCAACCTGACTTCCTGGACATCCTGGGATATGTGACTGAGGAAAGCTTCATCGGAGCGCCCCGGCTCGTGGAGGCCACGGAGAAGTATCCAGGAAGCCAGGACAAGAACACGGCGCCATGGAATCTTGGCCACAACACAGACCTACCAATGTTTGAGTACTTCGAAAAGCATCCAGCTCGATTACAACGATTCATGGGGACTATGAGGTCGTTGGCATCCGGGGAGAGTTACAACATAAACCATCTCGTAGATGCATTCAGCTGGAAATCACTGGGAGATGGTCTCGTGGTTGACGTGGGTGGTAGTTTTGGACACTGCTGCTTCGAGATTGCAGCAGTCGCCCCAGAGCTCAGGTTCATCGTGCAAGATCTTGAAAAGGTCGTGAGTCAAGCCCGACAAGAGCGTGCCAACGACAGGCACATTGAGCGTGTTGAATTTCAGACGCACAACTTCTTCACGCCGCAGCCTGTCAAGAACGCCGATGTGTACCTGCTGAGGTTCATCTGCCACGATTACTCGGACAAGTATGCCGCGCAGATCTTGAGCAACATCACTCCTGCCATGGGTCCAAAAAGTAGGATTGTGGTTGTTGATGCCATCATGCCCGAAGTCGGAGTTCTAAGCAAGTTCGACGAAAACAGAACAAGGTAAGGCCATCGACATCCGGTAACATAACAATAGAGTGCTAATGATTTCCTTGTTCAGGATTATGGATATGGAGATGATGCTCGGTTTCAACGGGTGCGAAAGGGACGTAGGTGGCTGGAAGTCCTTGTTTGAACAGGCTGATCCGCGACTGGAGCTGCGTAGTAGTAGGAAGATACCCGGTAACATCCACGCTGCGATGGAATTGGGATTGAAGGGATGAAGGCGTGATTGATTGATTACATGAAGACGAGATTGCTGTGTCACCAAAGCGATGGTGCCATAGCAGCCCGAAAAGGAAAAACACCCGATATTCTTCCGTCTTGGCTTCAGTCGCTTCTCAGACTCGAAAGGATTCGACCATCACGGAAGTTTCCTTTTCCAAACGAAAATGATTTTCTCAGTCATCTTGATTTTCATTTCTGAAGTTTTCCCCAACCGACGATAGATGATCGCCCCTGCATACCTAGGAACACAGAACACCGACACGGCAGAGCTTTTCTCCCGAACAAACCCAATCATGCATTGACGAGGTCTAAGATAAAATTTCTCCATTTCAATCTGCTAATCTTTTTGGTCGCGTGCCGCCGGTATCCACGCCCCCGAGTTTGATATCCACTTGTCAGTCCGTCTTCTCGACACCCATTTTGACATCCAACATGGCAAAGGATAAGTACGTCGATCCAGCCACGTATCCTAGCCTTTCCGACCACGAAATCTCGACTGTCCGGAAGATATACGCCTTCACCGAGACATACTTCCGGAACCCACGCTTTGACGCATCCCATGATTTCAGACACGTGCGGCGAGTCCTTAGCAATGCTCTAACGATCCTTGAGAAGGAGGAAGAGGAGCGGAAACAGAAGGCTTTACCCGCGTTGAACCCACTGAGTGTGATTTTAGGGGCGTTGCTGCATGACGTCGAGGACAAGAAGTATGTCGATGTGACAGCGGACCAACAGAAGATGACTCTGCAAAAGGCAGTGATTGACGCCGGTATGCCACATAGCTATGCCGAGCATATTCAACTGTTGGTTGAGGGTGTATCGTATTCCTCTGAGACCAAGAACCCTCAGAATGTTAAGAACCTCATTGACATCATACCTGAGCTGGCTATCGTTCAGGATGCTGATCGGCTTGATGCCATCGGAGCCATTGGGATCGCTCGTTGCTTCACCTTTGGTGGAGCAAAAGGTGCTAGGAGTCTTCAGGACTCGATACAGCATTTCGAGGATAAGTTGCTCAAGTTGGAAGCGATGATGAAGACCGAGACCGGAAAGGCGATGGCAAAGGAGAGGTCGGACAGAATCCGGGAGTTCATGGAGTGGTGGAAGGATGAGGTTGGTGCGACTGGTACATAAGTCGAAGCACTCATTTCCGAGGTTGACCTTCGAGATTGGGCACCCTCCCCGATACATCCTAAAGACTGCCCATGAGTGCCGTGGGGTTTGACGAACGTGCCAGTTCACGTTTCCTCGGCATCCCCAGGTTCCCCAAGATCCTCACCTGCTTGCGCCAGCGGATCCTCTTTGTCATGAGTGACAGAATGTGGTGTTGGCCCAGCAGAGGTGACCTTGGGTGGCGGGGCAAGCGGCGTACCCTTTCTCGAAGGTATATGGTCTTGCTCGGCACTCTTCTTAGCACCTTCGGCGAATATATCATCGAAGCCACTGCCCAGAGCAGCTGCGCCATGGTGTCTTCCCTTTCGTGCTCTGGAGGTGGCGGATGCATTGGGAGGGGGAGCGCCTGGACTCATCAATGGGGGTGGAGGAATATTTGGGTTGACCATAGGAGGCGGAGGTAGATCCTGGGCAGGGGCAGGTTGAAAGGTGTTAGTGAACACGTCCTGTTGCCCATTCTCCGAGCTCTTCCTGTCAGCGTCAAATAGATTTTCTCCCGGCGCCTGCACCTCTTCTCCCAAGCCCACTGGCAAGCGGTGTAAGGCGCCGAAACCAAGGACTGCCCCTAGAGCACCCTCGCCTCCCCATCCTCTTCGCGGCACCAGTTCAACCTCTCTAACCACGTCAAATTCCGAGTTGTAGACCCATAGTACCAAACTGCGGTTGAGATGGTCTTCGACGAGCTCGCCGAGAGCAGCTTCACCCTTCAACGTGCCGCTTGGCGAGCCAAGTATGTAGTCGCTATGCGGTAGGAGGCCCGCTTGATGGGCCGGTGACAACGGGGAGGGAATGGTCAAGACATGCCAGATGTTGTGTGCGGAATTGAGAGGCGCGAGTTGTAGCGAGAGTCCGAGCGTTTCTGGGGGAGAAGGAACGGCGACACTGATTGAATGGGATCTTGAGCCCTAGCGCACCGATCAGGAATGGAACAATACTCAGGCGGAAAAGTGATCTCGTACCTTTGCGCTCCATAGATCCAGCGAACAGTATCCGCCAGCGCAGTTGCGCAGTTCGGTCGTGAACAGGGCGGGATCCGGGGAGTCCTCCAAGAAGTCAGCATGTAATCTCACAACAGTTGCTTCTTGTTGAGCTAGACAAATACCAGGTAATGGCCGTTGATGCCGATGATGAAGTCGAACCACGGTTCAATGGGGAGGTCCTTGTTTATGTTTCGCAGGACTTGAAAGCCATACGATGTATCCGAAGGCCCAGTGTCTGCTTGTCGTGGAGGCGGCTCACCGTCAAGGCGAGCTATAAAGCGATTCAAAGCCCCAAACATATTGGGTATTGTTGTTTGAGAAAGAGAAAGCGAGACTTTATTGGGGTTTGTCCCTCGTTGTTGTTGGACACCGAGTTCTCCATACAAATTGCAGACACGTGTTGAGAAGGATGACGCGCCTGCACAATAATTGACTACTAACAAGGCACCTGTGGCTAAGTCTCTTAGTCTACGAATACAGCATTACTTGTACACGGTACTTTTGTACAGTCTGCTAGCAGTCATGCTCCAGGATCGACAATGCTATACCAGTTCTCTCATAATCAATGTCCCTTGGTTTGGTGACTACATTCCTCGTCTCTGCCTGGCCTGGAGTCTTATGACTACTCGGCACACACCTCAACGCGCTCACGTTCTGATGTCTCAGTTGGCCACCACTGGACTCTCTTCTTTTCCTTTGTGAAGTAGTCAAATGTGTACAAGCACAAGTACAGTGTACTTCCGGGCATGTTCCGCACCCAATAGTTTGAGCGAATTTTCAAGTCACGTTCTGTAGAGGGTAAAAATAGAAACACCCATTATTGCCATTGCTATTGAGGACGTCACTCCATGGGAGAAAAAAGCACACTGACTACGTCAAGTCATGTGCCCGTATGTCTCAGTCCAAAAGAAGATACAATCTGGAGAAGAGGAGCGTAGCCTCGTGCTGGTGTAGGTGCTACTGTAACCGCCGAGGGTGCCACCAGAAAATACAACCTGAGCAATTATCCTCGCATCGGATAAACTACTTTTCCGCAACCCCGGCTACCTCAACCATATGCGGTTAGAACGAGCTTGTCTGGGATGTGCTGATTGGTGCATCTTTTACCTCCCCCTGACTGCGCCTGCGAACTGGGGCCCAGACTCTTTGGTGCTCAGCCTCCCCAATTCTTGAAAGCTCTCTCCACAGAATTTCTCTCACTTCAGCCTTGACGAAGCTTGGAAGATGTCTCGCATGATTTGCCCTTTGCGAACCAATCGCAATCTGACTTGGCACCGAACACACCACTCGCACGTTACAGTAGCTGCTGAGGCTCAGTGCAATAGCCTGGGCAAACTTACACGCATCGAGAGCAATGCTACACCTGGATTGTCACCATGGCTCGCATGACACCAGAGAAGCTCTGCTTTCTGGTCTATACCATGTTGTATAAGAAGGAGAGTGCCTCTCGTTGCCGAAAAGGTTTGTCTTGTCCATCATC
>WJFF01000014.1:207606-222622 GCA_011800825.1 Fonsecaea pugnacius | reverse complement strand
ACGAGGCTGAAGACATGTACACATATATCTCTGACAGTAGCCAGCCTCGTGTAGAAAGAAAGGGGAAAGGAGAAGGGTATTTCCAGTAACCCTCGGCCCCCTAAAGAAGCATTCATCATCTTGAAGTGTAATGCTGTATCTGGCCACCTTTGCGGTGTCCATAAATAGGACAGAAAGAAAGATATCCATGTCAGAGCTCAATTCTCATGAATCCGATCAGTAGGATATGCAATTCTGTGATCGACCTAGAATGATCTGCCGTGCCTGCATAGCCTGCGATGCCTGGATCTATCCGACTTTCAAGAACCAATATGCTTGAGATACCCGTAATTGTTCGCGAGGCAAGCCTTGCACTCCCAAGGCTGAATCCTCTTTCCACCCACCACCACGACCAATGAATGACTAGGCTTCTCCAGCCATCATGTTGCACCAGACTGACAACCCGTCTAGACCTTCACAAAGCAGAAGGCATGATAGAACGATACTGCATCCTTCTCGGCCTCGCTCAACAACATCTCCCCCCCTTCATGCCTGATCACTCCCATCCTCACTGCCAAACTGGCCATTTCGCGGTTGCCTTGCTCTTGCTGCCAAATATCCAAAAACGGCTTCCTGTAGCGCTGCTCTAGGTTGTAGCTCTCAGCCAATGCCCGGAAAGCTTCCCAAGGTACCACAAATTCAGGCACATCCACTGCTTCAGCCATCCAGTACGTGTATTTCCAGCTGAAGGGCGGACGGAAGGACCCATCGGATTGTAAGGGGCGCTGCGGGTCGATAGGGAAGCGGACGTTGTAAATGGCATTGCCCCATTGGGGGCCCTCCTCATCGGCCTCGCCGTCCTCTTTCTCAGCATCAGCACCATTGGGGCCGTTCTCTTGAGCTTTCTTCGCTTCTTTATCCTTGAACCACTCTCTGATCTTCTCCGCGCAAACGTCACTGTTTGGCACCACCCCAATGAATCGTCCTCCCTTCTTCAAACTCCCCGCCACGTTGCGGAGCATCATGCGCGCTTTCTCCTCGGACTCAAATGAGTAATGCATCGCAAACATACAAGTGACAACGTCAAATCCGCCTCCGCCCCAGCGGGTAGGTTGTCCATTGCCCGCGTTGGGATCAATGCCGACTTCGCGAATAATGCCGACATCACCAATCCAAGCGCCAAAACAGTCCTGTGGAACGAAGCGGGCATCGAAGATTGGACGACGACCTCGCCGCATCTGCTGATATCGTTCACGAGCTTGTTGAATGCTGGTCTCCGCGGGATCCAGACCGACATACAACCCAACTGTTTGTGGAGCCAGCTGCCATTTCCCCAGATCCCCTCCTTTACCGCATCCAATGTCGAGCACAAGGAGTGGTTTCTGTGCTGCAGGCTCTTTCGCCTCCTCGCCCCAGCCCAGCTCTTCCTCTTCGGTCTTCTCTTCCGGACTAAATTTGTGGATGAGGCAGGACTTGATCCAGTTATTGAAAGTGCGGAGTCCTTTGATTTGAGATTCATTCCTACGCCAGTCTCGTCCCTTCTCCTTCACCCACTCTGGCCGCGCGTTGTAGAATTGATTTGAGACTTCTTGAACACCACGATTGACTTGAGCGTGTAGCCCAGCCTGCTTCTGCTCCCGTTCGGCGGCAAGGCGTTGCTGTTCGGCTAGCACGTTCCGACCACGGCCGCGAGCACCGCCAGGACGAATTATATCTCGTGGGGGGGAGTCGCGAATGGGGGAGGGGGATTTGCGACGTTCTCGTGGGGGAGACCGGCGACGGTAGGCATCCAAGGGAGAGCGTCGTCGAGGAGGGGATCGTGATCGCCTGTTAGAGAAGTTGTCCCTCCGCTCTCTTGCTCGTCGGTCATCGGTGTCCGGTCGTCGACTATACGCGTCGGACACCCGACGTGATGTAGTAATTTCGCCTTCTTCTCTCGGCTTGCGTGGGATTCGGGGCAGGTCTGCGGGTGTTCTGGGCTTGGGTTTCTCGGTGTGACTTCCAGTTGTTGCGGGTTTAGGCGAGGATTTATCTCGTCCCGCGGGCGAAGTGGAAGCGCGTGTTTTCTTCACTGGAGGTGTCTCCTCGGTTTCCTGTCTCTTCGGCTCAGATGGAGGTTTCACTTCTCCGTCAGGCGACTCCGATCGCTTTCGCTTTCGTGACGGGTCCGCCGCATCCTCTGCTCTAGGACTGGATGTAGGTGGAGCCGTAGTATTTGCGTCTTCCTCGGCATCTTCAGCAATGGCTTGTTCGGCTATGGTGTCTGGCAATGCTTTGAAAGTGTCTCGAGCAGGGTCATACGCAAAAGACGACCGTCGCCGTGGGGGAGCGGGTGCGTGACTAGAGTCGGGCATGTTTGGCCAGGTGTGTTGTGACCTCAGTGGGAGCGAGTCTGTTATGCCAGTAAGGCGTGTTACAGAACCGGAGTGTCAGTGTCAAAATAGCTTCACTTCGGTTAGAATAGGGATGTAGGACAACAGGGGCACTTGGAATTTGTATGGCCAAGATCCGTAGAGGAAAATCAGAACACGACAGTTATACGAACTACAGTGAAGGAAGTAGGCACCGACGCGCTACGGCGCAACACTAGAGTCATTTCTGATTGGACACTTCAGGTCACGGTCCCGTTAGACCACTTCCGTATATGGGTATCAAAAATATATATCTCGCTCGCAAACTCTGGTGAATATGGTCCTCCCCAGTGTTCCCTGTATACCAACTCACTTGGCTGTTTCATGAATTTCTCTAGCGGTATCGTGTGCAGCCTGCGATTCCACCTCGTCATCAGCCTTGGTGGGAAGCCTGTCCACAGTACCAAAAACAACTTCCATCTCTTCCAAACTCTTGCCTGTAGTCTCCTTGAGCAGGAAGTAGCTGTAAACGATGATGGCGTAGTTGAATATGGCAAACATGAGGAACGTCCTCCACCCGATATTGGTAATGGCGTGAGGAGTAATCTGGCTCATGACGAAGTTGAAGAGCCACTGACTTGCTGCACCTGTCGCAACACCAATCTCCCGGATCCGGTTGGGGAATATCTCGCCTATGTACAGCCACGGCAGAGGCCCCCAAGACATATTGAACGCGAATGCTTCCAGGTAGACCATGGCGATACCAGCCGCTCCCGACGATGTGATGCCCGTGGCTGATGGCTTGGGGGGATGCGTGTCAACAATCAATGCAATGATGAGCATGAAACTCCCCATCGCAAATGCGCCGACCATGAAGGGAAGCTTGCGGCCAAACCTTTCGACGAAGAAGAGAATGAAGATAAAGACACCAGCCATCTTAACAAGCCCAAAGAAGCCAGTGATGAAGAGGGTCTTGTTACCAGCTCCAATGGTAGCGAAGATCTGCGGAGCATAGTAGGCAAGTGAGGTGTTGCCAGTCAATTGGGCGCAAAGTTGAATCGTGATCGCGATGAACAATCGATATCTGTTCGATGGCAGGAGAAGTTCTTTCCAAGTCAGGCCTTCGGATTCTCGCACTTCCACCTCCACGCCAGCAAGTATTTCTGCAAACTCGGCTCGAATCTCGGGGCTATCGACACCACCACGAACCCAAAGAAGAGAAGCATAAGCTTCTTCGTTGCGACCCTTCTTCGCGAGCCAACGGGTAGACTCCTTCACCAGTAACATACCCAGCCCAAGAAGACCACCGGGAACCAGTTGTAGGCCTACAGGCACTTGCCATTGCATCGAAGAAGTCTCGGAAATGCCCACTTGAGCAGCGTAGTCGACCCAGTAACTGACACAAACACCAGTCGCAAAGAACAGCTGAAAGCATGAGCCCAGCTTGCCTCGAATCTCCTTTGGCGCCATTTCTGCGGAGAACATTGGCACCAACACTGTCGCTGCCCCAGTACCCAAACCAGAGATGACACGACCAGCATAGAAAACGCCAATGGAGTGTGATTCGACAATTTGCAAAATGCACCCGATGCAGAAAACGACAGAGGCAATGATGAAACCCCATCTCCGACCTAACCATCCAGTCAACGGCCAGATGAAGAAGCAGCCGAAAAAGGCTCCAGCCTGGAGGATCGAGACACAGTTCGAATTGACTTGTGTCTTGTCGGCCTTTGAGTAGCCAAAGTCATTTTGGAAAGACGGAAACGTCAAGACGCCTCCCACGATCCCCGTGTCGTAGGCGAAGAGGAACGAGCCAATGCAGCACAAGGCCACAACGTAGCAAGCTCGAAATGTGCCCAGCGATTTACCCATGCTTATTTCTTCTTCAGTGGCGGCCGGTGTAGTTTCTGGTGTGTCGCCTTGCTGGAGAAGATGATACCCAGCGGAAGAGGAAGAAGACGCCATGGCTAAGCTCTTATACCAATGCAGCGGACCGCCTGCCACAACGGCTGTCTCGAGCACCCTTCGGTTCAGAGGCCACCGGACTGCAACTCCAAGGTTAGGTAGGATGATCCAATGTGTTGGGAGACAGGAACATGGGCATCTGAATCACGCCATAGAAGCGGGGGAATCTAGCGGACGGATGACCAGATGTAACCGGTAGGAGGAGTGTAGATCCAACTGTGGTATTTTTGATGGGCGAGGAGGGATCGACGAGTGGATGGATGCGAACCGCTGTCGCATTGAGGGTCGTGCCACGCAACTCAGGTATGCCGCAGGCTAAAAAGTCACTGTCCAGGGTCAAGCGGGTGTGTACATTTGTTGTGGGATATCAGCGATTAAGATTGGTTGAGGAAGACGGAGGTGGGAGAGTGAGACTGCGGGCACTTGATGATATGCACACGCAAAACTTGCCAAGTTCAGTAGCAGTCGTTGGCCTCGGTGTGGATGTTCTTTTGTGCGGTTGACAACTACAAGCATTCCTCAGTCCTGCTCGTAGTTCGTGTTCTTCTTTATCACAAGCTTCTCGGACCAGCATCAGCTTTCCCCAGAATATATTTGGCGCCGATCACGGCATTCTGGACTCTTTCACAAGACCTTCACTAGCTTGGTAAACCAGCTAGGCAGGTGGGCCAACCACCTAACTTAGGCATCAAGCGCCTAAGGCAGGGTGCCTAGGACCCCCAATTGTCCAAGGATACAACCTGCCCCTCCACGAGGCCCCCAATAAGTTGGTTCCTGGTGGAGGCTCGCCGTAAGATTGAACCGATATTGGCCCTCAATCAATTCCCCTCTTGCCCCGCTACCGGTTCGACTGAGGCATGTTGCTGTCGTCCTCCATTTTACCGCGTTTAGACTTCGATATTGCTTGCTTTTGTCCCTAACCATTGACTCGTCTATAGACTGTCACCATGGCTGCTAAAAGGCCCAACTTCCTCATCATCGTCGCTGACGACATGGGGTTTTCAGATGCGGGATGCTTCGGCTCCGAGATTCGCACCCCCAACATCGACAAGTTAGCAAAGGATGGCATCCGTCTCACAGGCTTCCATGCCGCGGCCGCGTGCTCTCCGACAAGAGCAATGATCCTTACGGGTACCGACCATCACATTGCAGGCTTGGGCAACCTGATTGAATGGACGGATTTCTCTGGACAAAACTTTCCCAAGGGGAGCAAATATTCCACCGCCCCGCAAAGAGGCATGCCAGGGTATGAAGGGTACTTGAATGCTCGAGTGGCTGCACTGCCCGAGATCCTGAAAGAGGGAGGATATCACACTGTCATGAGTGGGAAGTGGCATCTAGGACTTACGAAAGAGCGAAGTCCTCAAGCACGGGGATTCGACCGAAGTCTAGCGCTCTTGCCGGCGTGCTCAAATCATTATGACTGGAGACCAGAGGCTGATTTTCCAAAATTCCTGGAGAAGAGCGTCATTGCATTGCACATGGAGGACGACCACTATGTCAAAGATCTACCAGAGGGATGGTACTCCAGCGACGGATATGGAAGCCGAATGCTCGGCTATCTGAAAGAGTGGAAAGAGGACAAGGAAATCTCAAAGAAGCCATTCTTCGCGTACTTCCCATTCTCTGCCCCGCACTGGCCTCTACAGGCTCCCAAGGAGTACATTGATCACTATCGGGACGTTTACAAGGAAGGCCCAGAAGCCCTCCGTCAGGCACGGCTGAAGAAGCTGATTGAACTAGGGATGATACCCAAAGACGTCAAGCCCCATCCAGTTGTCGCGGACGAAGTGCCTGGGTGGGACGAGATGGACGACTTTCACAAGAAAGCGTCCTCGTGTTCGATGGAAGCGTATGCTGGCATGGTCGAGTGCCTAGACCACAATATCGGCCGAGTCACCGACTATTTGGAATCAATTGGCGAGTTGGACAATACCTACATAATGTTCTTCTCGGACAATGGTGCTGAAGGAGCTGCGTACGAAGCATATCCTATGGTGGCCGGTGAGTTGATGGAACATATTGGCAAGTACTACAACAACTCCCTTGAGAACATTGGCAATAAGGACAGTTTCGTCTGGTACGGCCCACGCTGGGCTCAAGCTGCCACTGCCCCGAGCCGCCTGTACAAGGCATACACGACCGAGGGAGGCGTTCGGGTGCCTTGTGTTATTCGGTACCCGCCGATGCATAAAGGCCGAGAAGGTGAAATCACCGATACCTTCGCAACAGTGATGGACATTGCACCCACGCTGCTTTCCCTGGCAGATATCAAACACCCCTCACCCGAGTGGAAAGGCCGCCAGATTGTACCCATGCGTGGCAAGGATATGACGCCGTGGCTAAGGGGAAAGCAGGACCTAGTCCACAACCCTGGCGAGGCGTTTGGGTGGGAACTCTGCGGACGCGCGGCAATCCGCAAGGGAGCATGGAAAGCCGACTTTATCCCCTTCCCCAAGGGTAACTCGGCGTGGCAGCTGTACGATCTTTCCAAGGATCCTGGCGAGACGGAAGACCTGGCCACGAAGCACCCAGAGATCCTGAAGGAATTGCTAGACCTCTGGGAAACGTATTGCGAGGAGACTGGCGTGGTGCCGTTACAACCAGAACTCGGTGCCCGGTTCCATGAAGCTGTCGAGGCGCAGATGAAAGAGGGCGAATGGATCGAGTATGAATACTGGAAACCCGGGGCATTGGAGGAAAGGAGACGGCAAGAATTTGTTCGAGAGATCGCAAAGGTAAGTGATCCCAGAATCAAGGAGGCGGCTGGAGGACAACCGGTCAACGTTGCCGGTGCTTGAGAGAGGGATGGTCGAGGTGAGATTGAGAAGCATAGCCATAGAAGAGGAGACCTTGATGCATGGAAGGCTAGACAAAACTTGAGACCGATTACAGTGAGATGTAAGGTCATCGAGCGTTCGTCGCGCGGTAATCGGTACCTAGATAATTGACCATCGAGGTCATTGATGCAGTAATACCTCAGTAGCTGGCGTGCTGGCCTGAGGAGATTGATTGCCTGCGCCCACCAGCCACCACTCCAAAGTACCTTTACGAGTACGAGGCGGTATCCTACCTACTAGGTACTCGTATTTGACGAAAATAAAGATGTCGAAACCTAATCCGTTCCGCCCCGCGCTTTTCTGTTTGTGGCCAAGGGCCCATGACACTAAAACGTCTTATTATTTCAGAACAACGTAATGGCCAAATACCGGACTTCACGATACGATGTCATTTGATCTAGAGAAAGAGAGGGATCAAGGTTTCAGGTGCCCCGCTACTCTGACTCTCTCATCTCGACTTCTTAGTTTTGATACCTGGTAGACGACTTAACTGTACGCAGATTGGGGAAATTGCAGGACGACGAATATTTTGACAGAATGATTGCTGATCGTAGGAGCATTACCAGAGATATTATTTCGTTTGATCATCTAGGAGTTCCTTCTCATGTGCTCCTGCTACTGGACTTCTCGGTTGATCTTTGATATAGTCTTTTCCCACTCCCATTGCTCCTTAGGAGTAGATGTAGTGAATTGTGTCAACTCGTCTGAGGCGGACGAGGACAATCGGAGGCTTGTCGCCCATGATCTTTCACCTTCCATTCCACGATTTTGGACGCTTCCACAAAGTCTCGAAGACGCTCATAGGCGTAATTGCGTGGACGCAGGTCAGGTGGGGTTTTGCTCAAATAGCTGCCGAAGTCAGCTAGGTTGACCCATTCGTCGCTATAGGTTGGTGCATTGGTCACCGCCAATGCCAGCCCCTTGCGTGCCTAGGAGATCAATAGGTCTCCCAGTTGGCGATCTCAGCCATGAAGCCGACGATACTTTTGGGCGAGACGAGGACTATATTGGAATTGCTGGTTATCATTTCGATCTTTTGCAAAGTTTGTTTGGCGCAGACAGCCTGATATATGTGTGCTCACAGTTACTCCATACGAGCAAGGAGGGACATTGAAATGAACCCAAAAACAGCACGAGCTAAGCCGAACAAAGTTCTCACCCCGCGGTCCCGCACATTCTCTTAACTTCGTCCCGGGCGTCTAATCCTGCGCCACGTGGATCTATGCCTATAAAGTGCTAGCGCGGCTCCGTTGACACCTCGCACTGAGTGTCACTTCATCGCAGGCGGCAGTGAAGTTCAAAAATCACAGGTTCAGTTCGTAACACTTGACAGATAACTACACGAACCTTTGTCATTGTATTAGAGAATTCTTCTCTCTTCCTATTGCTAAGTCTCGTCGAATTCTCGCAGACTCAAAGATCATGTCGTCGATACCTTGTGCCAACTGGCAAGCGCACCATTCCGAGAAATGCAGCCGGGGAGGGCAGCTAGCCTGCGGTGGCTGTCGCCTAGTCTCAGTAGGATTCCCACATTTCAGCAAGGAACATCTAGAAAACGTCACTGACTGGTGCTAATCAGTACTGCGGGAAGGACTGCCAAAAGGAGCATTGGACTGAGCACAAAGTCTACTGCAAAAGCCCGCTGATGAAGTCCAGCTGGATGTCGGCCTGGGAAATAGAACGCCGCCCTCCATCGTTTGTGGGCGCCGGTCCCCCTGCGGTCTCATACGGTCATTTGCAGAAATACTTCTGGGGCAATATGCCAGCATTCGATGTCTTAGCTCTGGACCGCAATGAAGGATGCTCCTATGGTCATGACTTGCATGTGCTGTTCGCAGGTGAGGCTGAGAAATTGAATTGTGCCACTGGCAGTGCTGACCACGCTGTGTCTACAGCATCTGGAGACATCCGTAATGTGCTGAAGACGGTTGCTTGCCTGCCTGATGAGTATCAACAATCTATCTCCTTGACTCTGAACGACTGGGATTTTGATATTGTCGCACGCAACCTGATCATGCTCCTTGCTGCGTTACAAATCGACAAAGACCTCGACGATATTGAGACCATCATCCATGTTTGGTACTCGGCGAAACTCCAGTCTTCTCATCTACGTCGGCTGCAATCGTCGATTCTTCCACTATTTCAAGAGGTTTGTGCAAAAATCGAGAGCAAACCAAACGGCACACTCTTGGGAAAGACTTGGTATTTCGGATCTAGATCTCTTCGCGTGACTTTGTCCAAGGAGAAGTGGATGCTCCTCCCTTCTTTTTTAGAAGTTCCCAACGGCTTGTCTTGCGGCCCGGCCGACAAAATTCGAAATGCCACAACGCTCGCGCAAGAGCGGCAAGACTATCGGGACCGGAATACCCTCTTCCAGAAACCTCCTCATCGCGTGTGCAAGCAGAGATTCCGCGAAGACGGAATTCTATTGCCCTTCGCTCAGCCTCGCCAAGCATTCGACACTCCAAATCCGTGAGGCAAGCTTTAAAGCAACCCTATGACATTGACCTGACATGTCACAGGACTTTCTACCAAAACAAGGAGCAGTGGCCGATGATGGACTCGGCAGACCCCTTTGATGGATGCGATCTACGTTCTGTCCTCCAAAGCTCCTACGGACCTGCCACCAACGACATGTATGGCAAATTGTTCAATCATCTAACAGATCTTCTGTCCTCGTTCGCCAGACAAGCTGCGTCGCGAAAGATAGCGTTCGAGCTTTTTAACGTGGACGTGAACGACCTCCCGAGACATCTTGGTGGTCGACAGTTTGCACGTATTGAGGTGAATAGTCGATAGAATGTGCTGGAGATACAGTGCTGATCAATGCTGCAGGTCTCTAATATTTCAGATGGCGGCTACCTCGGAGTAGCTCGCACACTCTACCTGCTCCGTCCATTCTTGCAAAAGCACATTGACAATCCTCACGCAACAATCATAACGCTTTTCATGAACGCTGTAGCTGAAATGGATCGTCTGCACCTCCAAATCGTGCTGAGATAGAATCTCTTGCGATGAAAGTGTCCAGGTATCTTCCGGCTACACGTCCGATACGCTCGGAATATGACCCTGTTGTGATTCAACGGGTCGCCGCTCATGATCTCGTTCGTGATAATGACAAATACTTCAAACTGTTCGCGTCCGAGTTCCCAAATACAGAAGCATACTAACTGTCCGCAGATATATGAGAGAAATACACTTCCAGGAGATTGGACGCCATTTGGGTTTGACGATGGGCCGACCGCACACAATCATTGAGGAGTGGCCCCTGAGGCTCAAGTTATCGCCGGACCAGGTCGGAGCGAAAGAAGAGTTTGAGATTCTGCTTGCCTCTTCCCACAGCGGAGCCGAGCGATACGTGGAGTGGAAGTGGGCATGATGTACTGGTCAAACAATCTCTCTGCATCTGGTACCCAAGATGCTAGCGCTTCAAAGGTGCAACATTCTTGGGCTGTCTATCGAACGAGGTAGAAGCTGCGGAGTGATTAAAGTGCTTTGCTAATGCGAGTCGTGGCGGCGGCGAGGCGGGTTTTTCGATAATGCGATTGAGATAGGTCTCAAACCTGATTGGATGGCGAACGGTACTGCCAAAGCGCGTGTCTGTAAGATGGCATAGGATGTAACTGGCAGGAAAGAAGGGTCACCAAGAAACATCGGAAAGGAGCGGAAGAAGGCATTCAAAGGTGTTTCTGGATCCTATTTGGTTGATAGGAGTCCCTCGCAGCTACCCAAGAGCCTCGGCGGTGGCGAAGGATCGATTGCAGTCCCCACAGTCAAAGAGAGAGCATGCGTAGAGCTGTATCACTATCGAAAGTTTGATCATATCGAACAAGAGTGTCATGCCTGTGACTTTACTGCATTGTATTGAACTGCCTGGCGGGTGGCTGGTCACCCCGGTTTGAAACCTCAGAACAACTTTTACGAAGCACAAAGGCAAATTGTAAGAGCAGGTTTGAATGACACGGAGCAGATGTGTATGCAAATTACGGTACTTTACCCTTTCCAGAGTTGTAGAGAGATCTATTGGTTGGATAGTGAAGTGTGAGTACTTCCAATATGGGGTAAGCGTGGGTTTAATTATCGTGGAGCAACACTATCTTCCTTTTGTAATTACTTGGTATTTCATCACTGTACCGAGTACCGAGCACCTCTTGCAACGGCAAACAGAGCAGATCTTCTCGGTAAGCACTAGATCCCTCTTACGTGAACTTCTCAGCCCTGAGTTCCTGGCCCTTATTGACGCCTAATTCCTACAGGTACAACCAAAGTCCTCGGAGACACCCTTCGTCATTATCATCTCGGGCCATTCATTCACTACTCTCGATCGTCCCTACAAGTACCCTCGTACCTCGTCCTCCCTCAACCTTTGACAAGAACACCTCATCCGAACCTACCACTCCCAATTTTTTCATTACAAAGAGAGACAAGAATGCCTGCCACCAAGCGACCATCGCTCTTCACTCGCCTGTCGGGCTCGGCCTCGTCTTCCTCTTCCACCGCCGCCGACGCTGCTTCGATCAAATCCACAACGTCCGTCTCCTCAATGCAGCCCTTACTTTCAAAGGCGCGCCGAAAAGTCACGACTTCTTCGCGACGTGGCAAAGACGATAATGTGTTCAACTTCAACATGAGTTACCCGTACAGCACCTCCAACGCCGCCGCCTCAGCCATCTCGGGAAATAGCTGATCGGTTTGAACCAGCTCGTTCAGCAAGGTCGGGGCTGGGCCTTTGGGGAGGGGAATGGGAGGACGACTGCGGGCTTTAACCCTGTAACATTGGCCCCTCTTTCGACAGCTGAAGGAATGGAAATCGTTTCGACCACCGAGAAAATCACGCCATTCGAAGTAATGACCTCGAACACAGCAGAAATGGGAATGACCCAGCTTGTCCTCGCGTCACAGTGCCTGTCTGCTGTCACGCTGTGTGCCTGTGCACCTCGTGGCACCAATGAGTCTGAAAGGTCCCCCTCAAACCCCGCAATTTCCCCAGATGCAGATGCCAAATCTTCGTGGCCTCTGCTTATTTCTTGCCCATGAGCGTCTTTATTGGATTCGGTTACAAATCTCGGCGACTTCGGGAGGGTTGCTGTTACTGGGCGCCTAGTATGATTGTGCTCGTTATAAAAATCACATCGGGCCACTATGTCTATTCTGAGGTGCACGGTGCTGGTTTCTAAGGGCGGCTTCAAAGTTTAAAAGGATAAGAACCCAAAACGTTGAGTGTGTCGCGGTCATTCACGGGTCGCAGCACGGATATGGCGGCTGGAGGGCTCAGCAAGCGCTTCAAGTGAACCAATGCTACTACTTTTGTACACATGCAGGACTGTGTTTTGGACCCTATCAAAGGGGCGAATACATCAAGTAGCGATTCTGAAATAGACTGACTAAACTGTTCTCGCTTAACGTGACTCGTGGAATCTAGCTAAAGTGAAGACATCCGCTGTACGGAGTAGTTGCTTGTGCGCCTGCTCGTAGGGAGAGAGTAGGATGTACCTACCTAGTTAGGCACAAGTATGTCCTGTACGGAGGAGGGATTTGCAAGTCCTTGGTTCACCTGAGCACAACTATTTCCACTAGGCCATTCATTCTAAATTGGACTTTCCTCCTTCCCCGTCACCAGCGGCTTCACCCCCGGCGATTAGCAAGGGGTTGAATCCACATCACCACAAGCCTCCTACCAGTACTCGGTAGACTACTGGACTGGTCTTGAACCGTCTCAGCACGCCATCCCGCCACACTGCTCGTGGTTTCATTAACTTATCCTGATGTTTATCCCTAGAGGACCGTTTACTACCCACTACCCACTACTGGTATGCTGGTGCCTGTGAACGCGGGCTACTCGACTATCGGCAAGTTCTCTGGAAACCACGATAAATGCCACTTATTCCATACCTTCAACACACGGTGAAGGCAGCATGTCACTTTCACGGTGATGTTCTAGAATGGCGTGTCCTCGTACACTAGACTTGGGCAGCATCTCTAGACAGAACTGAATTCTCTCTCCAGCAACAATGACTGATGACACACTGACCTTTGATCTAGGCAGTGTTCCTCAATTGCTTGTCCCATCTTCTGCCTGTTCAAATCTTCTCTCCTTTATCGGGCATTTCTTGTCAGCACCGCATGCACCTTTGGCGCCAGCCACCCTGGCCTGGCGGGCGCAAAACCTTCGTCGTCGCTAAACAGATCAGATGCAAAACCCTGCCCTGCCGCTGCATAGTCTCATTTGTGGTAAAGGGGTTGAGACATGATTGGCCTTGCTTTATCGATGGGTCATGACTACTGCAACGCTACGGCGCCTCTTCTTTCTTCTGTCGCGAGACTTGTTGAGACTTTTGTCGCACAAGTGCCTGGTCAGACCTTCTGGGCCGGTCATGCACTGTGGCTTCTATGGCCCCCAGATCACAATTTGATAATTGCAGCAGTACCGCCCACCGGTTGAAGATGTTTCCACCTTTCAAACACTGCATTCATTCTCTAGCTGGGTCTTTGCGTGACAGATAATTCTTCATTTCAGGTTCCCAGGTGGAAACCCTTCCAGCATGGCAGACATGCGACGCTTGCCATCAGGCGCCCTTCGGCTTCTTGCCATTCTCTCAGCCTTGCTCTACCTTACATCTGCCGATGAGTTCACCAACCCTGCAAGTGGCACTACCGATCTCTCCATCCATTACACGGTAGGAGACAAAGTTGTCATTACTTGGGACTCCTCGTTGGAAGCAATAACTCTGCTTGTTTCGCATTGGAATGGTGGCGACGTGGGAGCACTATTATGTCAGTCGTAAATCTCGGTGAATGGGAGTGTTTTGTTCGGCTGGTCTCCAGCCAAAGCCTCGATGTTTGCTAACACTTCTCCATCGCTACAGCCAATGTTCAGAATACGGGGTCATACACGTGGACAATAGGAAAGGACGACAACATCGACGATGCCGCGATCGAATCAAGCCCGAATTTTGTTCTTCTCATCAGAGATCCGACTGGCGCCGACAACTCAGGTATATCGGGCTGGGTTAATGGACAGCTCTCGAGCCCGGGATTTATCATTCAGTCTAACAATGTGGTGTCATCCTCCTCGTCATCTTCTTCATCCTCGACCACCTCAACCTTGACTTCGACTTCAACAGAAACCTCTTCCACCACGTCTTTCGTGTCCTCGATCACCTCGTCTCCCTCCGCCGTCACGACTCCGCCATCCTCCCCTTCCCTCACAGACGCTGGTGGTGCCTCGGTAACATCAGCCGCGCCAGTCCCGGTAACAACAGGTTCAAGCGGACTCAGCACGGGCGCTAAAGTAGGCATTGGAGTCGCTGCCGCCGTCGGAGGACTACTGCTGATGGGGCTGGGCATATTCTTGGGTCTGAGGTGGGCGCGCAAGACCAAAACAAAGCGGCATCCCAACCGGTCCGACGTCGACGACGGTATGGTCCCCACGACGGGCCCGTACTATCCGCCGCCCGCGCCACCGCAGATGGGGTCTCTGAACAAAACACTGGGATATGGCTTTCAGCCTGTGAGTGAGCTGCCGACAACAGGACCATACTCGCAGGGTAATAGGCCGGTTCATGAGCTGGGTGGTGCTTGACAAGACACAGGATAGAGGGCGGGATAAGGCTCGATGGGGATAACGAGAAACTACGAAACTATTTGAACGGCCACAATACCCGGCCCTATTTGGCTTCTGAAGAGGGAGGAGAGGGGGTTATTTTGCTATATGTAATGATACGTCCTTTTTGGTTTAGTTGAAAGATTACGCCCCCAGTGGATATTGGACAAAAGATGTCTTGACTCATAACCATAACCCGTGTACCTAGTATGTTACCGTATATGCTCTTGTCATATCCCACGGCTTGTGTATTTTTGTCGCATAGAAAACTTCTTATC
>WJFF01000014.1:196971-207333 GCA_011800825.1 Fonsecaea pugnacius | reverse complement strand
CTGACCCTTGCACATCGTATCCCATATATCAGCGTCCCTCGGTACACCAGTCCGTCCGCCCGCCTGGGGGTTTTTCGATTGTCTTTGTCAAAGGTCTGTGATGAAAGGGAAGGACCCTGGAGGGGGAGCCACCTTGGTAATTCAGGTTTGCCAGGCGTCGTCCAATTTCACACCGTGCTCGTCCAGTCTGCACTCCGAGGTGCCCCATTTCATTCTGTACATGTCTCTGCCCTTCTCTGCCGTGGCCCACCACATCTTCTGGAACCCGTCCGGGTCATACGTCCATGGCTCGCCCTTGCCGCCTTCGCCGAGGGCAGCCTGCCAGTTGTTGCGTTGGTTCTCGGGTTTGTGCCGCTCGAGTTTCTCCAGCTCCGCCACAAGGAGGTGGTAGCGACGTGAGCCTGGCGCCTCGCCTTCAGAAGCGGAGTCGTCGGCCGCCTGTGATGATGAGGACGACGACGCAGGTGGGAAGAATTTGGCTTCAGGATCGTGAAGGGCCTCAGGGAGGTCGAAGATGCGGCCTGTCCGCACGTCGTTCTTGGTGAAACCGTTCAATACGATGCGCGAGTATGCGTCGCAGTCGGTCGCGTAGTACGGGATGAAGGTATCCCAAGCGCCAATCTGCCGCCATGCTTCGACGTTGACCAGCGTTAGCCAGTCATAGGTGAAGTATTTAATCGCCCAGTTTTTCTCGCCGTTTCTCGGGGTGCCCATATCAGTGTCAAGGGCCGTGACTCCGAGGTCGGAGAGGACATCAAGCACACGAGCATGAAAAGACTTGTAAGGTTTTGCCTCCTCGTCGCTGAGCACGGCGACATCCATGTGTGACCAGAAAAAGTAACGCCATCCATGAGCCATGCTCACTCTCAGGAAGAAGTTCTGCAGCTGAGCGAACGTCAAGAGCGTCGGAGTTTGCAAAATCGAGACTCCATATCGATTTCGAAACAGGTCGTAGTCCAGGTAGAATGGATTTTTGGGAGTGAGCAGATGCTGGGGGTTGGAGTCCATGGTGCCTGCGTTGTCGACCACAACGATGTCCTCTCGAGGCCACCCAGCTGCAATGTAGCTCAGAACCACTTGCTGGAGCATGGCGTTGTTGCGAGTGAAGGCAATGAAAAGCGGTGTTCGAGGCCGCTGCGAGGGTGCCAGTGGTAGATTGTACGAGGCAACTATGGGACGGAACTCCCGTTCATCATGGAGAGGTGGAAACCATAGTTTTGTGGAGTCTTCCTCCGAGCCAAGTAGATAGGACACGGAAGACGACGGTGATGAAGTAGACGATGTAGGTGGCACAGATGGCGAACCACTGGTCTGTTGTGAGCCTGTATGATATATCGGAGGACCATTCCCAAGGAAGAGGTATATCGTTGTCAGAAGCGTAAATGTCACAACCAGAAAGGAGATCCAGCGCTTAGGGACGCGCCAGCCTGAAGCTGTGCGTGGACTCGCGGTTGCCGACTCATCGCGGTTTAATAGTCCGTTCAAAGGAATATAACGAGCGGTCATACTGTTGCATGGGTGATGTGACCCCGAGGCCCAGGTTTATAGAAGGCAATGCCGATGAGAGAAAATCAGAGGACAAAATGAAACAAGTTGAAAGAAATGGGTGAAGTTGAAGTTGGGGCGGACGCATGCACCTGTGTATGGAAAGGGACTAGCTTAACCAATCATCACTTCACACTTACTCGGTATTCGCCACTCAACCACCTGGTGTACTTTAGGCGATAGTTCCAGCCATGGCAGTAACCGAGACATCCACTTCACAGCCCTGGTTTCATTGAAAAAGCCACCAGAAAACTATTTGGTTCATGGATTCCTAGGATGAAGATGCATGGCCGTTGCAGTGGTCGACACAACTGAGCTATTTCTATCTCTGCATTTTGTTTCAGACCAGCTTGGTAACCAACTTGCCCGTGTTGCCGCCGTCAAACAACTTCAGCCACGTCTTGGGCACGTCCTCGAACTTGGTGTCGACGACCTGCTCGCTCTCCTCGTTGGTGATCTTCAACTTGCCGTCCTTGATCGCCTGCACGAAGAGTTGGATGGTTTCCTGCGCCTTGGGGAGGTAGTCGAGCACGATGAACCCGCGGATCGAGAGGCGCATGGTTATCACTTGGAAGTAGTCTGTAGTAAGGAGAATAGGGTTAGGTAAACACGTTCTTGAGAGGGAGGGCCGAATGACTCTGAGAACGCCCGGGAAAAAGGGACGAAAGTTGGGTATGACATACTTTTCAGCACAGTTGGCTCGGTGGAATTGTAGCCTGAGATGGAGCCGCATGCGACGGCCACGCCGTGCCGCTTCAGTCTTGCGAGCATGAGGTCGAGAATATGGCCCTGGAACGCGACAGTGTATCGTTAGCATAAACCTCGCCGTTGTCACGAATCGGGTCACTCGTCAGGTGGACAGGTGGGTGGGAGTTACTCACGCCGACATTGTCGAAATAGATATCCACGAATCCTTCTGTCGCCTTGTTCAGATCTTCTTCAAAGGTTGGGCTCTTGTAGTTGATGCACTTGTCCGCGCCGAGGCTTTCTACCCAGCGACATTTCTCGTCCGAGCCGGCAATGCCAATGACTTCTGAGCAGCCGACAATCTAAAAGGCCAAGGCCCAGGTGGTCAACTCGGGAACAGAAGACACTGGAACGGAAGATCTCAGACTGGGCCTTACATTCTTTGCGATCTGTACCACCATATTGCCCGTTGCCCCCGCCGCTCCAGAGACCACCACTCTCCTGTATTGTCGTCAGAAGGTTGGAACAGACCAACAACGAGCAAACAGTGACTCTCCAAGGCGGGTGAAAAGAGGTGCAGGATGTCACGGACACACTTACATGCCCTTCTTCGCTTCCCCAACAACCACCAGGCCGTAATAGGCCGTCAACCCCGGTCCGCCGAATGCGCCCAGGTAATGCGTGATGCTCAAGCCTCCGGGCAACGGCTGTCGGGGACTGCACTCGGCAGCATCCAAGACTGCATATTCAGTCCATCCCGGAGCCACCGCCACGATAGTCCCTTTTGGTAAATTCTCAGCAGTTGAGGCAATTACTTCCGCCAACCCACGAGACTGCATGGGTGCCCCAATCTCAACGGGCGCGGAGTAATGGCGCTCTGCCTTGATGGCGCCATCAATGGAGGGACGTTGCGCCGGGTCGTTGGAGAAGAAGAGCATCTTGACCAAGGCTTGGTTTTGTTTTAAGGGAGGTAGTGGTTGCTCAACTAGCTTGAAGGTTGGGTTCGCATCGCTGCTGGAGAAGGTCGGAAGACCTTTGGGACGATTGGCCAGGATCCAGGTGCGGGTAGATGTAGGAGTCGACGCCATGCTGTCAGGTTCTTCGTGTCGAGCGGTTCAACGAGATGTCAATGTGCGTGAATCCCCACTAAAGGAGTAGTTGAACAGTGTGATATAGACTGCTCGGCTATCTGCTGGTTAATGCTCCTCTCAATATCGTACGGCTGAAGATCATCCGACGGACAAATGAATGACTCCGACGAAGAGCTGTGAAGCGTCTGACCAGAAGAAGAGACAGGAACGAGAAGTGAGTTTGTCTACCTCCATGCTAAATATTTTTCAATGGCCCGACCAAGACACCACTGACAAGTACCAGCATGACGTTCCACCTCCTCTAGCATGGAGGGGCAGGAGTCAAAGGGAAACATGGTGCCTGAAACTGGGTTAAAACCGAGGTACACAATTAAAGATCAGATGTACCCGGATCTTCATGATTGGCGGAAGGTGAATTCATCTCCGCAACCCGCTCACCCGCTTCGTCGAAGACATGCGACCAAGTCGCGCCGATGGGAGAGTATCTTCATATTTGTCAGCATCTCTATAGTGATATGACATCTATGTACTGTCTTGCATCGGCACCCGTGAGCTTCAGGATAGGGCTGGTCATCCAGGTCGTGAGCTTGTAAAACACCCGCACAAATTCCTATCCCACCGGATTCGATATCGGATATGGGAGGGATGATTACACCGACTGCCTGAGGAGCGTACTGTACCAGTCCGATGGGCGCGCAGACACCGTATGATCGGGAATCATGTTTGTCAGCTTCTACCTCCTTTTGGCCGGGATTGAGGCATTGTAATGTCACTCAGCACGCGCAGTGTCCGGGAGATAAGCAGGAGATGCTCGCATTTATCCATAATCTTCACGGGCAGGATTTCGACTGGCTGGACCGTAGAGGGGACTCGAATCAGGTCCTTGGGCAGCATGAACAGATGCAGGTCCAAGAGACTGGCCACCAATGATTTTTCAGCAGACCAGGGTGTGCTCTCATGTTTCACCCATAGAGTCCGTCCCATTCCTCTTCCTCATCGTCAGGTGCAGCATTCTTTTTGATCTCTTCCAGGTGTTTCTTTTTTCGATCTCTTTCCCTTTGCGCCAGGTCAACCCGGTCCAAAGGACATGTCCCGTTCACCAACAGCCACGGACGTATGCACTCGAGATCAAAGATGTGACTTTGATGGCAGGGAAGGCGCACCAGCAGCGGATGAGGATCTTCGACGAAAGCGTTACCGCAGATAGGGCAGTCGGCATCTTTCGTGACCTTTTTGATGTTGACTCGCTCCAAAGCAGTAATGTATTCCTCGTCCACACCCTTGACTTCCCGGGGAGGCCGTTCGGCAGTGTCCATCAGGTTCTGGATCATGCTCTCGAGCAAGTTGGAGTCGGCGTTGTCGTTGACCCTACGCATTACTTCGAATGCCTCTGCAAGCGAGCGAAAGACGGCCGAGACATCGGCAGGAACGGGAACGGCCCCTTCACGAGCTCGTTCTTCTGGTCGGTCGGGCGTGACTTCAGAGAGAAGACTCAGGAAGGTGGAGAGATCGGGTCGGCGCGACTGGCTTTGACTGCCATTTGGTGGGTCAGAGGCATGTTCAGCTAGAAAGCGTCAACCCAGTCGACGTAGCGTGAAGGTATCGTGCTTACTCTCGTAGCTACTCATCGTTGTCGTGTTAGCAGATGAGAATGTTTCTGGTAATTAGAGAGTGTGACGAGGCAAGCCTCAGTCGTGGGCAGTGGGGAATAAATAGGTGACAAGCGAGATACAGGCACTAGTTGATGGCGTGGCCCCTCTCGATAAATCAGCTGTGACAACGTGGTGGGAACGTGGTGGGAGATGGAGATGGCAATGAGCCGAGTAGAGAGTTATCAGTGTCAGCCAAACACATCAACAATTAAGTCGAACGGGAGAGTTCGTGCTAAGGGCGAATCGCAGGGGAACGAGAACGAGGAGCTTGAGATTGATAGACGTGGGGAGGTTGACATGGATGCATCATAGAGAGAAGCTGAGGCGTCGCTGATGGCGCCACAGTTTCAAGCCGCAGTCACCAAAATCACAGCCACTTTACACTTTATGACCAGGACTGCTATTCCTGCGCCTGCCATCAACTTCAACCATCAACCATCAATTATCACTACCTGGAGTATCCATCTCGACAAACGATGATCGACGACAAACGGCCATAATGATATGACCTAGTCCGCACGCTGTTAAATCAAATCGCCCTCGAAGACCTTTCAACACTCAAAACCGGTTGCTCCCACCATGCATCGTCCTCCAGATCTGTAATAACTCAACAACGTCGGCACCAGTTTGCCCATGGAGGCAGATTGGGATGAGATCACTCGCATTGCAGTGCCTTCGTCGGGACTGCATGCGATTCCCACTCCCGCCAGCGCAGTTGCCTTTGATGATCTACAGGAGCTTCTGTGGGTGGGCAACGATCAGGTAAGGGCGGCTCTCGGAACTATTGTTTACACCTCTCACCTTTGAGGCCAGGGTCGAGTCACCTCATTCTATGGTCCCGAATTGCAACGGTACGTCTCGGTCAAGGCTCATCTGGGAGAAGGACCGGTCAAGCAGCTCTTGGTCCATGAGAAGGGTATCCTTTCCATCTCGTCTTCCAGCGTCCATTTCGTCACCCGCAGGGGCTTAACACAATGGCACATCTCGCATCGCCTGATGACGGATCTTCGGTGCATGGCTTTTGCTGCCACCCACAATCTCGTCGTCGTTGCAGGGTGCCAAAGCACCTTTTTCGTCATCGACATAGACAAGGGCCAAATTGTCTCCGAGCATCCTGCCCAGGCGAAGTACACGATCTTGAGAAAAAGTCGCCACATATGTGCTGCAACTGATGACGGCAACGTGCATATTCTTAGTTTAACCGACTATCAGCTCCTCAAGTCCTGGAAAGCCCACTCCAGCGCGGTCAATGATATGGACGCCCGCAACGACTTTCTTGTTACGTGTGGCTTCTCCGTCAGGCAACTGGGCGTGCCTATCGTCGACCCACTGGCCAATGTCTACGATCTGAAGTCGCTCACATCTCTGCCTCCAATACCTTTTCATGCGGGTGCCGCATACGCCCGCTTACACCCGAAACTCCAAACCACCAGCTTCGTCGCGTCCCAAACCGGGCAAATGCAGGTGGTGGATCTGATGAACCCCGTCAATGTCATGCTCAAGCAAGCAAACGTCCAGTTTATGCTGGGAATGGAAATCGCTTCTTCAGGAGACGCTCTGGTGATTTCTGATTCAAACGGATGGATATACCTTTGGGGGTCTCCCTCCAAAGTCCGCTTCAATAACATTAGCAAGGAAACAGAATTTGCAGATCCTCCTCCCCAGCAGATTCCTCATGTTGACTGGAACGACTCACCACTCAACACCATAGGCATGCCATACTACTCAGAACCTCTACTGTCAGCTTGGCCAAGTCACATGGTATTCGAGGTTGGAGCGCCACCAGCGCCAACCGAGCCATCGTTGTTGTTTCACATGCAGACTGCCGAGATGGGGCACTACGCTCCCAATCTGAATCCTCGAAAGCTTCTCCGCTACCAGGTTGAAGATACCAGGATAGGTCATGTGCCTGCTTCAATCACTGCGCCCAAGTTTCTCAGCGAAAAGGCGAAAGAAGCTCCCGCCAACGGAAACAGCAGGAAACTCTCTGATGCCGCCGAAGGATTGGCCGGAATTTCTCTCAGTGGCCGGGCGCAAACCGATGAGGAACGAATGCTCAAATATAGTAATGTCGAGATCAAGTACAGCAGATTCGGAGTTGACGACTTTGATTTCCGATATTACAACAAGACTCCTTATTCGGGACTAGAAACGCACATTGCAAATTCGTTCATCAACTCACTATTACAGCTGTACAAATTTGTTCCTCTTATCCGCAATGTGGCCATCCAGCATGCTGCCACATCGTGCGTGGCAGCCCAGTGTCTTCTTTGCGAGTTTGGGTTTCTCTTCGACATGCTGGAGAAAGCAAATGGTCAAAATTGCCAGGCGACAAATCTTCTGAGGGCTTTTGGAGCCTCTAGGGAAGCTGCGAACCTCAGCCTTTTCGAAAATCTGTCCTTGGCCAACGGTACGCCGCTCTCGACCACGATTCAAGCGGTGAATCGATTCTTCTTGAAGCAAATGGCACATGACTATGTCACAATGGCGACGAGTGGTGACGGTATTGAGGAGGTCATTGCGAGCAAAGCCTTTGAGGCCATCCGCTGCATGTATTGCAACAATGAGACAACCAAGCCGGCAAGCACCTATGTGCACGACCTTGTCTATCCGCAACTCGAACCAAAGCACTCTATGAGATACATCAAGTTTTCGTCCATCTTAAAGACCACCATCGAACGAGAAGCTAAGAACCGAGGTTGGTGCAGTCGATGTCGAAGATATCAACAGTTAGCAATCCGAAAAACAGTCCGACAACTGCCTTTCGTGTTGATGATTAATGCAGCACTGGGAACTAACCCTGCAATGCGCGGAATTTGGGAGACCCCTGGTTGGCTCCCTTCCGAGATTGGCGTTATCGTACAGGATAGGAACGTGTACGTTTTCGAAGGTTCCGACCTTGCCTTGCATCAGCGAAACAAATCCCCGGGCCTGGTGATCTACGAGCTGGTGGGCTTCGTAGCCGAGATTGACACTAGTGAACGCCATCAACCTCACCTCGTCAGCATGGTGAACGTGGAGGTTTCCAGCAATGGACCCGAGATCACTCCCAACCAGAAAGTGTTTCCCAACTGGCATCTCTTCAACGACTTTCTGGTGTCTCCAGTCGATCCGAGAGAGGCCCTCCATTTCAACAAAGGGTGGAAAATGCCCAGCGTCCTTGCCTATCAAGTCAAGAATGCACACGGTAGACTTGATCACAACTGGAAACGAAGCATGGACACTACTTTATTATACCAGCACTATAGCGTCAATGGTCTCTATCCTAAAGAGGGTTGTAAAATCCTCGCCCCCGGAGAGCGCCCGGAGAAAGGGACTCCCATTGCGCTGGACACCGAGTTTGTCGAACTGGAGAAGGCCGAGATCAATGTCAAGGCTGACGGAACACAAGAAACCATCCGGCCAGCGAAGTCTGGTCTTGCACGTGTTAGCGTGCTACGTGGGCAGGGTGAAAACGAAGGAGTCCCTTTTATTGACGACTACATCACCATCTACGAACCGATTGTCGACTACAAAACTCAGTATTCGGGCATCCGCCCGGGCGACCTTGATCCCCAAATATCAAATCACAACCTGGTGCCTCTAAAAGTGGCCTATAAAAAGCTATGGATTTTGCTCAACCTCGGCTGCATCTTTGTTGGACACGGGTTGGCATCGGATTTTCGAAAGGCCAATATTCATGTCCCCAAGTCTCAAACAGTCGACACGCAGTTTCTGTACCTCGCCCCTGGCAAGAACCGGCGGTTTTCACTGCGATATCTTGCATGGGCAGTATTTAAGGAATACATCCAGGAAGAAACTATGCTGGATGAGGCTATGCAAACCGATGGGCATGACAGCATTGAAGATGCGCGCATGGCGCTACGCTTGTGGCGTAAATTTCAGGAATACGAAGACGCGGGCATCGCAGAGCAGATGATTGAGGACATCTACCGCAAAGGCACGAAATACGGCTGGAAACCTCCCCCACGCAGTATTGGTGGAACGTTAATGCCCCTGGATGGTATTGGTACTGGAGCAGCAAACAGCGCTGTTCAGAGTGGGAGAAACACCCCGGATTTGATGACTTTGCCTTCGTCTGTGGCAGGTACACCGTTGCCCACCTCGCCGCCCAAAGGGCCTGGAAGTGCCAGCGGTAGTAGCAGCTCACTCGGAGGAGCATTCAAGTTGAATGCTGCGGGAGCGGGGAGCTTTGTCCCCGGGAATGGGATCATCAAGGAAAGTCCGCTTCGCTAGGAATGAAGCAAAGAAGCGGCCTGGCTTAGTGGGAGTTGGTCACGGAGAGTCGAGATAGTTGGAGAGATGTGGTGCTCTGGCTTCCAAGTTGTTGCTGGCCGCCGTGTTTTTTGAAAATTCCACAAACAACCCAAATACAGTCCTTTGATCCTTCGGTCAATGTGCGCCTTCGGACGCCTGACTGAGTTCCGTCTTTCGTCACTCAGAGCAGTTTTATTCATAATTGAATTTTCATTTTTATATTGGTGGTCGCATCTAAGGCGCTCTTTTGGTCTCCAAGACACCCAGACTGCACGCTGCTTGTTTTATCTGCACGCTTTCTTCGCTGATATATAAACAGCATTCGTGGCAGAGCCTCCTGGGCCGTTGCCGGCCCTGACAAAGGGTTTCATGATTGGCGGACCCAAGTCTCCACTACCGACGCATCATTGGCTGAGTGTTTAAAATAGCTTAGCGCAGATCTATTTTCAGTTCAAGGCTGTCACTCAGCCTCACTCAGATGATCATCGCAGGCGTGTGAAACCGACAAGAAAGGCTAACCCAACGATGGCGTCGCCTTCTCTTGGAATTACCCCCGTGCTCCATTCTGATATACTGGCCTCCTCAGTAACTGTTGTTCCTTGGTTGTGTGAATATCTTCTCACGCAACTCTGTGTTACAGCTTCTCCGACATTTGTTTGTTGTGCCTGATACCACTCGCGTTTCAGGAGCAGTTGAGCACTGAGGACGCCCACCCGTTTCCAGCACTGTCATTCGCAAATCTTGAAACGCACTGCCTCTGATCCGGCAAAGGGGCGGCCTCGGCGGGCCACGACATCTGCATTACCACCTGCAACTGCTATATACGCCGTACATCCCTCCGTCTGCCTCCAGGAGGCGACCCCTGTTCTATCATGCCCTCCAAAATGAAGTCACGCCCGCAGGTCTACCCCCGACCGGCCTTTCATATCATCCGCGCGATCGCGTTCATCAGTGCTGCGATTGTCAGTGGGATTTTGGTATATTTCTGCATTCAACTGCGGCACGATGGGTTTAAGTTGCCCTGGACGTTGATCATTGTACGTTATATCGACCCCAGCGAGAAATAACAGGGCGCCCGGTCATGGGCAAAATGATGGTTGATTGTGTACTGACTCTTGGACTCTCAGGTG
>WJFF01000014.1:172780-183936 GCA_011800825.1 Fonsecaea pugnacius | reverse complement strand
ATGATCAGCTCAGCTCACTTCCCTCGTCGTGCCTCCTTCCCCCTCCTCAGTTCCAAAGCCGCCCCAGTCGTTGAACTCGCTGGAAAACTTGACCGCCGCCTTGAGGTAGTACTTGTCGTCGTCGCCGTGGCCGCCCCAGACGCGCTCGGCCTCGCGCATGGCGCGACACGCTTTGACAAAGTGCGCGTCAAACTTCCACTTGCTGTCGACGGCTTGGCGGGTGACAAAGTCCCAGTCGCGGCCCTGCAGGTCCACGTCGGTGACGTACGCGGTCTTGATGAGGGGGCGGAGCTGCGCGATGTAGATGGCCAGGGTGATCAGGAGCCACTCCTTCACCAGGGGGAGGTGGTGTTGCGGGTCGAGGAAGGGGATCAGGATCCTCACGGCGTGCGACGTCGTTAGGAGGTGCACGAGGAAAAAGTCCCAGCCGTGGCCGCCAACGCTGGGCCCGCTGGCGATGAGCAGCGCGGTCGCCAAGGCCTGGGACTGTGCAAAGTCCTTTGTCGGGTTGACTATCTGCCACGCGCGAAAGTGTTCGAGGAGGATCGAGGTCAAGCTAGGGTCGCTCAGCAAGCGTGTGAGGTTGTCCCCGCCGTAGTGGTCGAACACCCCGTCAAGACGACTGTCGCTGTGGAGCCGGTCAAAGACCTCGAACAGGTTGTTCGTAGAGTAACCTAGTGAATTGGCCGATTGCGCAGTCGACGTTGCTGTCGCAAGCAGCTTTGCGAGCTTCTCGTCGTAACACGTCGCTGCAAGCCCGAGAGCCTCCATTGCCACCTCGCGGCTGTTCAGCTCATACGCATACCCGAGATGGATTAACGGATGGCCCAGCCCAGCGGTCAGACAGTTGAAAATGGGCTCCGCATTCGGCTCGCCCTTCTTTGCGTTCCCTCGCTCAAAGAGAAACTGTTCGACCACCCGTTTCCAGTCATAGCCGGCGAGCACCACTTGGTCTTCGAAGAAATCAACGAATGCGCGCTGGTACTCACGTTTGCCCAGATAGTCGCGGTAGTCGTGGGGGGCAATCTCGGAGGGCGAGTCGACCCAGTGCTCATGGCCCTCGTTTGTAGCAGCGTCCTCGTAGACGGCGTGTAAGTGGTCAGCAGACGATGACAAGAGGTATGCAGAGCCGAGGATCTATACATCCACATAATGTGAGTAATGTGTTACGGTGGGAAGGCGAAAACGTGGAATATCAGAAGTGGATCATCCGGGAGGAAATGGAAGCTCCTACATGAGGCGTGTGGTTGTGGAATCTCAAATGGTTGTACAGGATAGAAAAGTTGACATGGTTGAGTTTCAACAGATGCTTTAGTGCACGTCCTCGCTTGTCCGTGGAGGTTTCGACGTCGTGCACCTCGACTGGAGGGATGGCGATGGCTTCCGCAGCTGAGGTTGAGCTCCGGCCAAGGCCAAGACCGAAGCGTGTGAGAGATGAGAATGACGAGAACATGTTTCAGCACGAGAGAGATTTTGACAGAAAGGCAGTCTCTACATGATGGACTCCTTGAAGAGTGAACAAGAAGTGGGTGTGAGGAGAGAAGCAAAGACGTTGAGATGGGGGAGCGGAATGTGTGAAATAAATGACGATCCCAACATCATCGTCGCCACGACTTGCGCATCCTTCCAGTTGCTTTTGATTGGTTCCCCCGCATTTTGGCCTCAGGCACCAGTCCCACCATTCATTGAATGAAGCAAACACAGGCCATGGACGAAGTCAATGCTACTCATACATAGATTGCCATTCATTCATCAACGAGGGTGTCATCTATAAACGACATGCAATCCAACAACCCATCCATCACTTTCATCCCGTTGGTGAGAAAAACCTCCAACCGATAGTCTACTCGTATCAAGCCTCTGAACATCCTCTTCTGGTGTTTGCATACGAGGCGCGAACCCTGGAGACTTCAACCTATTATCCTTACACACCGTCACATCCCAGCGACCTCCTTCTTGATCTTGGGTTCAGACACGTCCCTGGGTGCTGTCGTTGAAGAAGTCTGAACCTCGCCCTCATCATCTGAGTCGACTTCAATGACGTCGGGAATGGCTGCTGGCTGCCCATTGATGTCCGCGTACGCAGCAGATCCACGGGAGGAGACGTGACTATCCGACAGCGTGACCGAAGTTCTGGTGCTGGAAGCTCCATCGTTATTCTTTGTCGCCAGACTCTCCAGTGGTGGTGGGTTTGCTGTTGTCGGGAGAGCAGGTGGCAGCAGACCATTGTTGTCTTCTGGATGCATCTCGACGTTTGGTATATCGACCACGTCTGGTTGAGGTGCAATGTGTTGGGCCTTTCCTGGTGATGTCTGCAAAGAGGAAGTCTCTGGATACAACCTGTACAACGGCATGTTGAGCATGTCTTGATAAGAGGCAGCATAAGGGTTGAGTACCATCTTGTCGCAGGCATCGTCAGTCGAAAGTGTCCCAGGGTTTGGATTAGCGCACTGGGTTGGCCATGGGAAAGGAGTCTGACTGTAACCGTGACCACTGAATGAGTAGGTGCCCCGCGGGAAGGTTTGTGGTGCAGAAAATGCGGGTATGTCGGCAGGAAATGAATGACTCTGTGCTGGAATCGATGCAGTTTGCTGAGGGCCGAAGAAGGCGTTGATCGTTCGAGACAGGGGATGCGCGAATGAGACACTGTTGCGGTTTGTGGTCGGCAATGCCTCGTCTTCCACATCTGTCCCTGGCTCCCTCTTTACAACTGTGGTGCTGACATCTGCTCCTCCACCGCGTGCAGAATTCTCGCCTTCCTGCTTGATGGTTGGGGCCGGGGACTCAACATCATCGTCGTGGTATGGTGGCAAAGTCATGTTGGGCTCTGTCTTGACAAGAGGCGTTGGATCGACATTCCGAGCGGACACCCCAGCCGTTCCAAACGAGGCTTGTGGAACTGGCTGCAGAGGAATGGCTGGTTGGCCCCAAAATGCGCTCGGGTACGTTTGCGCAGCATCTGCAGGGTACATAGGATACCACGGATGAGCATAGGAGTGCGGCTCGACCTTGAATCTTTTGGAATCCAGCCCTGGTTGCATGACCTGTTGACTTGCTGCTCGTTGGTTGGCCAGCCGCTCATTCTCTTCTTCCTCAAGAAGCCGCTTGTTCTTCGCTTTGGTCTTAGAAGACTTGTTGTCGGTCGTGGTGGAGTTGTCTTTCCTCGGCTTTGCTGGTTTGACTTGGTTGGACGTGCCTTCAAACTGCGACTTCATGCGGCTGTACCTCATTCGGGCTGCGTGACCATTGGAGATACCGAGGCTGCCTGCGACATCATTCCAGTTGATCGACCTGAGGTCCAGTTGTTTGAGGATTGTGTAGAGGAACATCGGGGTCTGAGGGTCGGTTGCGAAGTTCTTGGTGCGTCGAAGTGAAGCCATGGTGACAGGAATCTTTGCCAGATCGCAGGTTTGAGAAGATATTGCAGTTGACAAGATGTGAGTATAGTGGAACATATTTGTAGAAACACGTATTCTCACACTGTGGCCGTGCTTTGTAGACGCACGCTCACCAAAAGCAAACCGTCTGCAGCCTCATCCCCGGTGCTTTGTTCAGCCGCCGGGCCAAGCACTATCAAACTCAGAGACATTGACAAACAAGTCGCATTGTGGGAGCAATAGGCGCACACGTCAACCCGGGTGTCTCACAGTTTATTGTTGAACTGCAAGGCGCCGCTCATAGTGAAATCTTGGTCCTCCGGCTGTTCCCCGTACATGACATGCTCCCGACCTCCCCTGGAAGTCCACCAAGCAACGCATG
Source organism: Fonsecaea pugnacius (assembly GCA_011800825.1). Lineage (NCBI taxonomy): Eukaryota > Fungi > Ascomycota > Eurotiomycetes > Chaetothyriales > Herpotrichiellaceae > Fonsecaea > Fonsecaea pugnacius. Next base: position 180,177 of record WJFF01000014.1, on the reverse strand, counting down.
TTGCAGCACGCTCAACGTCCATCTCTCCATTGCTCAACATCTCCCACAGTCGATGTTGGCATTGTTTTCTTTGGATTGGATTTCCAACTTTATGGAGGAGCTCCGCGGTCAAAGGCAGGCATTCGTCCAATAATGGAACTGGTAAGAAACTTAAGCAATCAATAATGGCAAGAAGTAGAACAGCCTTCTCGGACAAAGGGCGAGCATTCTCGATCGGAAGATCTGGGTTGGGAGCAAGTGGATCTTCTGATGCGTGATCCATACGCTCTCTTAGTAGATCTAGAACGACCGCTTGCGTATGCGGCATAGAGATCGCAAGTGCAGACGGTGGCGCTGCAAGCCGGACAACAGATTTGATAGCTAAGCGGAACTGACGAGACGAAAGCGGCTTTGGAAAACTTTGGAGTAGTGTCTCGACGTAAAATGGAACGATTGTCCCAGCAAGTTCTGCGTTTTGAGGTGCAGCAAGGATGGCCAGCACAACACTGTGAGCAGCTTCAAAGATCTCTGCTAGCCGCGGGTCTCCTTGTGGATCAACATACGGCGTTGCCGCACTAAATAGGAGATCTTTATTGGTCTGCGGTGATAGTATCAAGGTGAAATGTTCGGCAGTGTTGAGGAAGAAGAGATCCTGTAGTCTGTCGAGCGGATGCGGAGGAATTCGACCCAGGTCAACCGGTCGGATTGAGTCCAGGAAATTCTCCGATTGTAGCGGGTATTGACTTAGAATATCGATAGATGTGAAGTTGACAAAGACGTACTGTGAAGACGACGTGAGACCAAACCGATGTGCTATGAAGTATGTGTCCCGCAAAATGTGCAAAGATTGCATGGCTATGCTTGGGCAGTTCGAGTCGGACGCTAGAACCCTGTCACAGAGCAGTCTTCCTAGCACAGATCGAAGACTGATGACCATGGAGAACATTGTGTCTCTCAGTACCTGTAGGAGAACGGGAAATGTTTTGGTGACAGTTTCCTGGTCCAAGCATTGAGCTTCTTCCTTAATGTCCACTTCGGATAACTTGTTCTGCCTCCACGAAGTGGCAAGAGTCCGTGAAAACTCAGCCAGCCTGTTTATAGCGAAGACGATCAGGGACCGGTCCTGGACATTCTCGATGCTGTGAGCGATCAAGCGCGATAGAGCACCAAGTGCGGATACCAGGTTTCTCGATTTGATCTCTGTGACTTTGCGGAAAGATGTTGAATTGGCCGTCCAGTTGAATTTCTGCTCGGGCCCGGAAGACGGTCGGACGTCGTAGTCGATCACCCCCAGCCAATATCCATGCTCTAGGCCCTCCCGAGAGAAGAAGGTCGCATCGATCAATATCGGCAGTAGTAGATCGTAATTGATCTGTTGCTGGTGGACTTCCGCAAGGAGAGGGAAAGTATGGTTCAAGACGAAAACAACAGCGAGCTCACAATTAGGTTCGGCGTCTTTTTGTTGTAGGGCCAGATTTGAGGCGAGTACCAGCGCAACTTCGAGTTTGTTCTTCAACCCTGATGCCAGTCCTTCAAAGTCCTTGGTTCGGAATGCCAGGAGGAGCGCCCCAAGCAATAACGTATGCCTCCATCGAGGTGACTCGTCATTTGCCCCGTGTACAACAGCCGTAGTCCATTCCGTAACCGTAAGATTGCTCCGCGTGTGTTCCTGAGCAAAGCTATGTTTATCTTCGATCAAGCGCAGCACCGCAGTATAGAAGACGCTGAAAACCTGTCGACACCGGGCTACATCTGTCGGAATCGGGTAGAGCACGCCGTTTGACAGGAGCTGTGACGTTAACAGCGTGATATTGAGAGGGTTCGAGAGGCGCGACAGAAGGCCCGTAGCCACTGGTAGTAATCTGGAATCACTTAGCAAAATGGAGTCGAACAAGATGTTGTATCACTTACCGTGCGGCATCATCTGGATGACCTGAGGTCTGCAGGGACCTCAGTAATGTCGCGAGCGACCTGTCCATCACCTACTGACGTTCAGTCGCCCGGAAACATCTGAACTTGTTATCGAAGACTGCAAACCAAAGTCGATACACTCTGGTGGAAGCGCAGCTGCCAAAACAGCCGAGGTTGGATGAGAAGAGCCTTGAAAGCCTTGGCATGCACGCATGGAAAGGCTGCGGAAGCGCATCTTGACACTTATCCCAACCGCACCACATTCAGGAAATTCAGTCTCTTACTGTAAAGCTTTCTGGACGCAATTTTCAAGCCTTGGTTCAAATATGCCCGGGTCATTCGAGTTTTCACTGCTGTCGGCTCGACCGTTGCAATCTTCGATAACGGAGTCGCCGAGTCTGCAATTTCCACTGCTTCTGCATAACTACTGCGGACAAGAGGCTCCTGTTTCCTTATACTCGAGACACTTGGGCGAATCCAGTCAATCCTCCCCTTCCCAATGTAGGCGATGGGCTATGGCCGTGATCGGAAGCGTCAACTCCTTGGTTCATTCAGCATTCCTTCAAATTTACCAAGGTCACCAGTAACTCAATTATCCATGTAGATATCTCTCTGACTTCTCCCGAGTACCATGACAACTCATGCACTGTATATGCTTTGATTTCAGGGAGCTTGAAATGCTGGGGAAACGCACCGGTGGGATGGAATTGTTCGTGAGAATGCCTCGTCGAATGACAAGAAACCCACGTCGACACAACAAGCATCCCAGCCTCCCTTTCACATGTTTCCGTCCAGCATCTCCCATAAAGTGACGTGATCAGAGAAGTTATCAAAGTCATTTCTCTGAGAGGGCGCTCACAGGATATTGGCACCGTACATTACCTACACGACCACACCGTCGCTCTTCCCAGCATCCAACTTATTCCACGAAGCTCTATTCTCGGTAGACCATGTTGAGTAGATTGGAAGGGACTTGGTAAGCTATCTCACCTTTGGGATCAATGCTATCTGCGTGCATTCCACACACTTGGGCGCTGCGGTCAAAGAAGTATTTGGCATATGCTCTGTGCAGTCTGTGTAACCATCGTTCTTTTCCCTGAACAGCTACGAGGACATCAAGTTCCGGCTTGTTGGTATTGAGAAATCGCGTTTGCGCTTTCCAATCCTCAGTATTAACGAACAGGAATTCAAATTGAAAGGAAACGACAGCTTCGCATCATCCAAGCCCAACAAACAACAGTGGTGCTACTTCGGCTCTTCATCACGCCGACGAAGCGGCAGCGTCGATCACCTGCAAGGAGATAGAAAGACAAGCTTATATTTACACTCCGGTGGCGCCCCCAGTGGACCAGACCTTATCCAGACTTTGTCTCGTGTGCACCTCGTATTATACCTCAACTACCTTAGCGGACGGAGATATAAACTTAAACCTTACTTTGGTTGCAACAGAACCTGAGAGATGCTAAACAGTCGGTATGCTCGCGGCCTTCGATGTAGCGTCTTGGGTAGGCAGGTGACTGTGCATGCCTTGGGTCTTCAGAGATTCTGTCATTCAGCGTAAGCAAACCCTTTGGAGCCCGCACCGTCATCCTCCCTTTGAGTCCTGCAGCTCACATTCAACCAGTTTCCAGAATACACATCTTCGAACCAGGGTATTAGCCTGTCACGCGCAGCTCCGCTTTAAACACGGAAAAGGCTTCTCACATTGTGTACCATGTGAGATTCGTCCCTGAAGTTAGCTCGCCGGGCAAAAGTACGCAAATCAACCCCGCATTGGCTGCTCCCACACCCCAAGGTCTCCATGTTCGCGATAAAAAGGACCGAAGGTGGCGGCATGGGGAATGCTAATGCAACATGGGTGTGCTCGGTTCGCCCTGTTTTGCCATATACCACGAGGTAGTCCTTTGTGCCTCGAGAGAGTCTCCCCATAAACAACTTTGGGATGGCTCTTGAACCTCCAAGGAAGGCTCTCAAAGATCTAAAGAGATGATCTCTCCAAGGAGCGCCTACGGCTGGACAATTCCAAGTAGGAAACAAAGAAAGGCGACATGGAGAAGCTCAGCAAAGGCAAAACGGATAAGACTTGCGGAAGCCTCTCAAGCTTCTCGTAGCCTCTTAAGGCTTTTAGGTCTCCGTATCTCTGCAGCATGAGGGTGAATACACCTGGACTTGCCGCTTCTATTACTTCGGCCATTCCCTACAGCCGCCTCTCACACTTTCTGCCACTTCATCAGGTGATGGAAGGGCCGTTGTAGGTTCTCTGCAGACAGGTATTGTACCGACATGTCATTGAGGAGTAGGTGCTTCGCTTAGACCTTGAACAACTACGTGGACTGGTGACTGGCTTACAAGGAAGAGGTGACTGCATGTTACGTTGCACTCTCTGGTGGTATTCCACCACAACCAGATCGTCCTCTCCATTTCCTATTGGGGAATAGAGTGACACAATGACCTCCTCCAATACCCCGTCAACCAAACGAGGGCTCTATGTGGCAGGTCGGTCTCACGGACAGCGAGCAGATAGAGAGGATCTCGAGTCATGGTATTGCCCACCGGGAGAGCTCCAACCGTGAGGCGCACAATGTACCACCACCGGAATTTGGATGTATGAGGCGAAAGGCACACCGGAGGGATTGCCTCCAGTGAAGTGGGCAAGGGAGTTTTAAGACCCAACTCTCCTTTCCCTTCTACCACTGATCTTTGTCCCTCCACCATATTGACCCAGAGGTATAGCGAGCAGTATTCTCAAAATGTCGTCGGACAGCGACAAGTCAAAGGGAGAGTTGCACCAGGGTCCTCAGAGCGATGTCCTCCACTCCGAAGTTTTGGATGAGCCCAAGGGCGAGGTGCGCTCGAGCGAGAAGTCTGATCTTGATCATGCTGAGGTCTTGGTCAACCCGGATCTCATGAGTGATGCCGTCGATGGCGAGGTCCGCGAACATGGCATGACCATGTGGGCGGCGGTCAAGCAGCACCCCTGGGCATGTTTATATGCATTTGTCATGTGCTTCACCATTGTGAGTCCAGTCGCAGGATCTCGACCCATTGAAGGTAGAGTTGACAGTTGACGCCTCTTCAGGTCATGGAAGCATTCGACATGTTTCTGAATGGTAACTTTGTTGCACTTCCCGTTTTCCAACGGAGGTACGGCGTGTTGCTCAAGGAAGGCGGCTATGCTATCCCAACGAGATGGCAGAGCGCCCTTTTCCAATCTGGCCAATGTGGTGCGTTTGTCGGCGTCTTCCTGGCTGGACCTGTTACCAACCGTCTCGGCTACCGCTGGACCACCATCTTGGCCCTGGTGCTGATGAATGCCACGATTTTCATTTCGTTCTTTGTGAGTTATCACGAACCCATTGCCCAGCTTATCGACTGACCACATCGACTTGATGGATTAGGCCGACTCTCTCACGGTTCTTACGGTCGGACAAGCACTGGAAGGCGTCCCTTGGGGATTCTTCATTGCGAACTCCCCGGCCTACGCTAGCGAGATTGTTCCCCTGGTCCTTCGAGGTGCTTGCACTGCCAGTCTGCAGATGGCCTGGTCTGTTGGTCAAATCATTGTCGCCGGGGCCACCTACGGCTACAATAAACGAAACGACCAGTGGGCCTGGCGCGTGCCTCTCGCATTGCAATGGATCTTCCCCGTGAGCTCTTCCATTTAGATATATTGGGTCTACAGGAGAGAACAGCTGACTCGTCCAGACACCGCTATTGATTCTCATCTTCCTCGGGCCCGAATCACCTTGGTGGCTTGTTCGTCGTGGCCGCAAGCAGGAGGCTCTTCGCTCCATCAAGCGCCTAGGCACTAAATCCACCGAGCATGCTGAACAGACACTCGCGATGATGGAACGGACTGTGGAGATTGAATTGCGCCAGGGCGGTACTCCCACGCTCCTCGACCTTTTCAAGGGCACGGATCTGAGACGAACAATCATCATTTGTCTAATGTACGCATCGCAGAACTTTGCGGGTAACCTGATTGCCAACCAAGCGACCTTTTTCTTTGAACGTGAGTAGTATCTTCCTCTTCGTCACACAAGCAAAACAACAATGGCTGACTCCTTGCCGTTTGCAGAGGCCGGGATCTCGACCAACCGTGCCTTTGAGCTCAATCTGATCAACTCGTGTCTCCAATTCTGCGCCAACGTGGGCTCGTGGTTCCTCACGGCCTGGTTCGGCCGCCGAACTATCTACCTCTGGGGCACGGCGGTCAACATCACGCTGCTGTTCGTGCTGGGCATCTGCGCGTCGGTGTCGCAGAACAGCGCGACCAACTACGCCCAGGCCGTGCTGGGGATCCTCATCTCGTTCGTCTTCGCCGGCTGCATGGGCCCCATCTCGTACACCATCATCGCCGAGACGTCGTCGGTCCGCCTCCGCGCCCTGAGCACCGGCGTCGGCCGCGCCGCCTACTACGTCGCCGAGATCCCCATGATCTACCTCGCCTCGAAGATGCTCAACCCCACGGGCTGGAACCTCGCGGGCAAGTGCGGCTACGTCTGGGGCGGCACCGCCTGCGTCTGCTGGGTCATGGCCTTCTTCTTCCTCCCGGAGCTCAAGCACCGCTCGTACCGCGAGAGCGATATCTTGTTCAACCGCAAGATTCCCGCCCGGAAGTTCAAGTCCACCGTCATTGACGTCAAGGACAATGAGTGAAAGCGAAGCGGAGCATGGCGTGTTGACGATGTGAGTAATTGAGATTGTGAGAATGTGAGAATGTCCAAGGGAGGCGGAGCAAAATCACAGTGTGAAATTTCCGCGGCATGGCAATGTGTAGGTACCTTTCCGATAGATTGAAAGTGGCACTGATTGGAGTGGCGGAGGGAGAATCACTATTGAGAAGCATCTCCTGGTGGCGGTCGCAGCGGGATCAAATCAGTCTTCTAACATGGAAGGGAGATCTGGGAATGGAATTAAGAGTGGTCTACAGAGCATGCACACACATATAACTCTCTAGAGCCTGAAAGCGTGAAAAATGTGAATACCGAGCACAAGTGTGTATTCAATCCTTGCTTGCTTGCTTATCAGCTTTATTTTGACCTCTTAATATCAAGTATTCTTAAAGATCATGAAATACCTTTTAAAGGAGGTACCGAAAATGTCGCTCGCTTGCCTCCATCGCCTTCCTCCCTTTGCACGTTCGCACGTTCATGTTCTAGCACTGGCACTGGCTCGGCTGAACCCGAAGCCTCTGCAGGTCCCGTCCCTTCCCATTCCATGATCCATGATATATTGATAGGATGCCATGGCATTCTTTGTTCTCCCAACATACCATACCGTATCGTATTATCCATATTTCTTGCGTCAAAACAGGCTTGAAACCACTAAGAAAAAAGGGGAAAAAAAGGACAAAAAAAGGAAAACAGTTAGAGCAGGCCGACTCCCAGTCGAGTCGAGTCGAGTCTGCTCGCTCACTCGCACACTCGCACACATGTAGTCGTTCTACCCCCGGAGGTATAGAGACACCAGAGGTATGATAGATAGAGTGTTGACGATACTTGTAT
>WJFF01000014.1:136147-146719 GCA_011800825.1 Fonsecaea pugnacius | reverse complement strand
CCGGCCGATGATTTGCACAAGTCCTCTTAGACGATCCTAAGTTTTTCAGCACCGGCCATTGCGTCCCAAAACTCACTTGGCTGGTCACAGCCCATCTGGTCCTTCAGGACCTCCCCCTCCATCCACCCTTGCACAAAACACGTCCCCAGAAGTCTGTACGCGCCTGCGACCTCCGGGTGCTCGCCCAACAAGACCGGGACGGAACATGTCGCCAGGATGGCCAGGTGCAGCGGCCCGGTATGGCCGTCATAAGCACCGTCACCCTTGCCTTTGCCGACATAGGCCGGTAGCAGACCCATGTATCCCTCTTCCGAGATGAACAGATTCCTCCCGCGCATGATGGTGCGCACAACGTCCCACGCTTCTAGGCACGAGTAGTTGGCTCCCCACCAGGGGACATGGCGAGACCGGTTTGGATCCTGGTCGGGGTTCAACCTTGGCTTGAAGGGTATGCAAGCATATGGTGCCGTCCAGAAATCTTCATCCCGAGGTATCTTGGAACCGTCGTCTGTCTTTGGCCACGAAGCAACGCAATCGCCGTGCACCATTGCTATCGCGGCCTGCGCAACATCGTCGTAGGAGGTGATACTGTTCTTGGCGAAGAAATCTTTGCAAAACCCAACCAGGCCGGGAATTGCGGCTTCCACTGGGACACCATCGATCGGGCTGGCTACAACACCATCGATCTTGTCCAGAATGATGCCCATGCAGTGTAGCGCGTTACCGTCGAATTCAAAGTATTTGTTTTCCCCCGGCTCTTGATGGATACCGCCATCGGCGCAGTATACCCTGCCATCAATGTCATCTTGCATAGACATTCGAAGTGGCCGAAACCTTTCACGACGGACGAAAGAGCTCGAGAGCGATGGGGTGCTCCAGTCCGGACACCACGAAGATGCCTTCGAATAGAATCCGTGCTGATTGACCGGCTCGGTGAATTCGGAGGCGGCAATCATATCTAGACTGCCACTGTGTGCACACCATGCTTTGGTAAAGTCCATATAGGTATCCTCGTAAGCGCGTGAATAGTCTGCCTTGAAGTCCAATCCAGTCCTGTCGCGTGCAACATTCCACAGCGCGAACAACTTGTCGTGTGGGATGGCAGCTTCAAAATCTCGGGCAAGAATTGCAGATTCAAGGTATCCGGGCGCCGCATCTCTGATACCATGTGTAATGAAGCCACTGCGGTTCCTGCCAATGTGGAGGTGGCGAAAATAAAGGAGCTTGCGAATGTAGAGCAGCTGAGCTCGGTCGACGTCTCGCAAATCAGGAGTCGAATCTTTCATTTTATGAGGAAGATCTGGATCCCGTGATATCATGTCGCTCAGATGGGCTGCTGCCGTCTCGAGGGCTTCGAAAGCGGTGCCACTGCGCATCCCACAGGAAATCACCGGGTTCGAGGCTAAGGCCACCTCTTGCAGGACCCATACTCGCCGAAAATAAGACCGGGTCAGGAAGAGGTACAGTGCCGCGCAAAGTCGAGGGATTTCGCCAGGATCGATCCGGTCTGGCTTGCCGATGATGAACTCATAGTCTTCGTCCATGCGAATCATAGGTTCTTGGAGGTGCTCGACAAAGTCCTGGGCAAGTTCGCTGTACTGATCCTCCTCGCCTACGTCACAGACCACAACCGCAGCATGATCGTAGACGGCAGCGATGCGAGGGATCTGATGGTTTTTTTCACTCATGTCAGATTGATTGATGCATATAGCATCTGCCCAGACAGCGCATGCACGTTTCGACGAGGAGGGCCGCAGCCGACGGAGGGCACGTTCCAGGTTTTGTCGAATCTGCATCAATTGGCCCATCACAGTGATCTCGACAGTATCGTCCGCATTCCCCCACGTGTACGACAAAGCGTGGTAGACCACGTCAGAGGCAAGCGGACAGTGCGCGAGATGGAGCACCAACGGCGCCTGCTTGTCCTCGTTTGGGTCGATCACGATTATGCGGGTCTCGTCGGCCACGGTATCCAGTGGCACGTATTGGTAGGGTTGATTCGGCTGGTCGTTGGAGACTCTGCTCCCAAGCCTGATGGGATAGACCTTTGGCAAAGGCCATTGATCTGGTAGATCATGCCACTTCTTGGTCCATTCTCTGTATCGAGAATCAATCACCCTTTCAAACACTCCTTGATCCATCAAATCTCGCAGAAAATGTTGCATGTCTACCACCAATTCCGCTTTCTCGTAAATCTTATCCTGGAATTCGCGAGTCCAATAACGAGCCATCTCATCTGGATTATGCTGGTCGACACATATGTATCGAATCCAAAGCCTCATAGGTTTGTCGCCAGAGCTACTGAAGTATCGAAGAAACCTGTGTAACGCCACCGAGATGAGGAGGCATTTGCCATTGACAAGAATCAATTCCTCCAGCAAACGGTATCCTCGAGCATTCCGGACGGCGATGAATGGGTCGGCGTGACCTAATAGTTGGGTCTCCATAGTACAGCTGACCAGACCGTCTTGTCCACCCTGGTCATCGCCCGCGGGATGTCGCTGCAACACGAGAAAACGAACCTCTTCGTTCTCCACGTCGAGATTGCCATAACGGAAGGGTTCACCCTGAACTATTTCACGGAATCCTTGATCGTTGACCACCACTTCAGCCATTGCGCTTGCGGATCTTTGCGGTGTTGTATAGAGACTGCATCGTATTGATGGGACACTTCGGATGCATTGTGTACTTTGTACCTCGTAAATTCAGGGACACTGGACTGGAGACTGGAGCCTGAGCACAAGGAGTACCAGGACACATTGGGAGAAGTGTGAAAGTATGCCTGTTGATGAGACACTTGATTTGGGGGCCATTTTCCTGGGTTGAACATATTTTGTAATTACATATTGCCTGACGAGGCTGGCGCAGGCAAATGCCAAGAGCTAAGCCTGTGTCGCTGCCGGTTGCATCGCCTTCATCATCTCTCGCTTCATTCGAGTCATCAAGCTTCTCTAGCACCACCAACAAGCATTTACTATCACGCAGGTCCGCCATCAGCTACGGCTTTACTTCCCGCGTTCATGTTGCCACCACAGCTCGAAGCTATTGAAGTTGCGAATCGGCATGATCCATTGGGGGTGTGATGATTGCCTTCTAAGTGGTCATCCAGGACCTCCTGTCGTCTTCCACAAACGTACCTCGCATGAATGCTTTGGCTCTGAGAAGAAACACACACTCAACAAGTTCCACTCTTCTAGCCTCTAGAGTTCATTGCTTAATGCAAAATCCCCTGCGTCCCGGACAACATGCGACCCCAACGTGCTAACTTCCTGCGCCTCGTGGCTACGACTGGTCTTTCGTTCTCCTTCTTTCTACCTTTCCTTCCTTTGCCCACACCAAGTACTGTACCAGCGTTATGGGCATATTTAGAGCCCAACGTGTGGCCCCTACGGGCTTTGTCTCACCTGGAAGCGTATCAAGAGGGTTCCCATGCTCGACTCATGCCGAGAAAGATGGTGCCCCAGATCCCAAAGAGTCAACCGTTATCAGTGTGCGTATAGACCGTATACTGGAGAGGAGGGTCGTGCGCAAGATTGACCTGCACGTCACTCCCCTTGTTACCTTCTTATGTGAGTCGCCCACCTGAACGCTCTGTCTCCAGTCAAAGGATACTGTGAACGATGTGGAAGACAAGTTCTTGAAATCTGAGTGAGGAGCTTTTATCTTCGCTCTGCTAGCCAAGATGAATTCTTGATAAAGCTCTCGTTCCGGAGCGTGACTGTATTCCTTGACATAACCCACTGGTTGACAGCCTGCAGTTCTACTTTCGTTTCTTGACCGATCCAATATCGGCAATGCGCGTATTGCTGGAATGGAGGACGACCTCGACCTGACTAGCGATCGATATGAGTGGTTGTTGACGATATTCTACATCTCATATATTGTGTTCCAATTCCAGGTGCGCTATTATGGCCGGATGGGTTTGAGCTGACCGTCATGCTAACTGTATGCTACAGGGTTTCATGTGGAAGATATTGTAAGTGAATGCGTGGGCAGTCTGCAAAACGTGTTTCGCCGACAGATACCAGAAAGCCACATACGTGGGCTTGCTTTATCACTCTTGCCTGGTAAAAACATTCCTGATACCACCTGCGGGACTTTTATCAACGTCGTAGGGGGAATTGTTGCAACCTGTCAAGCCGCCACCCAATCATGGGGCGGGGAAATGGCCTTGCGATTCCTACTCGGCGCCGCGGAAGCGGGCTTCGGGCCTAGCATCCCTTACCTGCTCAGTTTCTTCTACCTCAGACACGAGCATGGCTTTCGTAGCGGGGATCTTCCTCGCGGCAGCTCCTCTCGCCAATGCGTTTGCTGGAGCTCTCGCGTACGGAATCACAAGTGGTCACCCAGGCATTGCCAAACGGAGGCTACTTTTCCTTGTGGAAGGCATTACCACCTTCCTGGCTGCTCCTCTGGCGTGGTTCTTCCTCCCTGATAGCCCGACAACTGCTAGGTTCTTGACTGCAGAAGAAAAGGAGGTTGCTAGGGCGAGAGTCATCAGGCAGCATGGTCATCAGGACGAAGGCAAGCACCGTGTCAGTCTCACGGAAGTCGGCCAAACCTTGCTTGATGCTAAAGCATGGTTTACAGCGGTAGTGCTGCCCAACACGATGGAATGATCGGAATTTGCTGACTGAAAATCCAGTTGATGTACTTCTCGTGCAATGTCTCTTACTCGTCCTTACCGGTCTTCTTGCCCACGATCCTCAATCAAATGGGATTCTCCTCCATCAACGCACAAGGGCTGTCGGCTTCACCATACCTCGTCTCGACCATTATCACAATTTCGACATGTTGGATTGCGGATCGAACCCAACAGCGCGGTCTCATGATTGCCTTTCTAAGTTGTGTGGGCGGGATCGGTTATATCCTCCTGGCAACATGCACAGCGGTAGCCCTGAGGTACTTCGGAACGTTTCTCTGTGCGTCCGGGGTGTTTCCCGCCATTGCCAACATTTTACCCTGGGTTGTCAATAACCAGGGAAGCGATAGTCGTCGCGGAATGGGAATAGTACTCCTCAACCTCGTCGGGCAGTGTGGGCCACTTCTCGGCACTAGGATATTCCCGAAGTCCCAGCAGCCACGATATGTGAAGGGACAGAGTATCTGTGCGGCATTCATGTTCTTCAATGCATTGCTAGCCCTGTCGCTGAGGACCCTTTTGGTGTGGGAGAATAAGAGATTGGACAGGAAGTATGGATCGCAGGGCGGTTCGGAGATGCAAAGGGCGACGACTGGCGAGGTTGATACGAATGTGGGAGAAGAGAACTATGGCAGTACATTCAGGTACATTCTCTAGTGGTGTCTACTTGTATATACCTGTGTGTATCTCACGGTGCCTCTACTGAGCACGTGCGTTCCGAGAATCTGTTTACGGACTAGCGCCGATGCTGCAGCTTGCGTGAACGGTGGTTCGCCTGACGTCAGGGAGCGTCAACCCAGGGGTTTTATCTCCGATTAACTCCAGCGGGGCGCGTCGGATTGAGCACCGCAGGCATTCCGAAGCCGTTTTTGCTGGTGCTATACCTGGGCTTGCTGGCTCGCTGGTTACAATAGGCACCTTCCCCTTGTGTAGGTGACGACGTGCTTTTACTGTATCATTCTTCGCTCACTGTCCGCCCACTTGTCCCCGCTTATCGACGGCCGGTTCCTGAAGAACAGCGATTTCGGCACCTGGGGCTGCCGGATCGGGCACCACCCTCGAATCGACTGCCCCTCTTTTTCCGTTACCATTTCCCGCTGATTCTAGTGGTGATTCTATACGATGGTGACATTGGCATTGGCGATTAACATATCCATCTTTGAGCCTGTAGGGCCATTCCTTCCGAACTCCCAGGCTTAATCAACTGGTATAAAGTCCCTACCGCACCCTTCCTTCAGTCTTCGCACAGCACCGGTTCCTTGCCCCCCAGATAATCATAGCCAGTCTCAAACATCTGCACTCAATCCCATCAGCTTGTTCCACATCGAGATGGCTTCCAACCCTCCCGGGACCTGCTGCTACAAAGGCGTCAAGCACGAAGGCACTCCTACCGGCGAGTTCTCTCGATTGGGTGATTTTGAGATCTACACAAAGTATCCAGAGAACAAGAGCACCGAACTTGGCATCCTTATGTATGTTTCCCCCAGTTTGCTAGCTACCTGGTTGGATTTTGTTTCTGTAGAACTCAACAGCTGACTCCTCTCTGTAGCATCACTGATGTGATCGGCCACCGCTTCAACAATGCCCAATTGATCGCAGACCAACTGGCCGCCAATGGCTACTTCGTCATGATGCCCGATCTGTTCGACGGAGATCCGATTCCCCTCAACCGTCCTGGCGATTTCGATATTATGAAGTGGATGAAGGGTGGATATCACCCCAAGAATACCGCTCATTTGCCACCGAACGTCGACCCTATCATCGACGCATGCCTCATCGAGATGAGGACGAAGTACGGATGCAAGGTAAGGCGGCTCTGCTTCCAAAGGAGATAGATGGAGAGAACACAGAAACAATGGAGCACTCCATTTGGAAGAACATGCGCTGATACCTTCCTTTTACCTTGCAGAAAATTGGCGGCGTAGGCTACTGCTTCGGTGCGAAATATGTTATCCGACACCTTCGCCCCGACGCTGGGAAAATCGACGTCGGCTATACCGCCCACCCGTCCTTCGTCGAAGCTGATGAGCTTCGCGACATCAAGGGTCCTCTCGCCATTGCCGCGGCCGAAACCGATCAAATCTTTCCGACCGAGAAACGTCACGAAAGTGAGGTCATCCTCAAGGAAACGGGTTTACCGTACCAGATCAACCTGTACAGCGGCGTGGTCCATGGCTTTGCCGTAAGAGGGGATTTGAACAAGAGAGCTGATGTCTACGCCAAGGAGAATGCTTTTGTCTTTGCGATTCAATGGTTCGAGGAGCATTTGAAGGACGGAAAGTAAGTCGTCATTCACCTCGCTCGTGGCATGAAGAGGGGCTGCGGCCGCTGGGGTGGTAGTTGGTGCGGCAAATAGACGGTGCATGGATCTGTGGCAGACACCTATGGGTGGTGAGTGTGAAGTTTACATTAACTGTATACTTGCACGCTTGCACTTGCACGCTTGTGCCCTACCTTGATGACGGGGAATTTTGATGATACCCACGCAGATGCTGACGCTGACGGTGTTTTTGTTCCCATTGAAAGAAGCAACGCGGCACGATTGTGAATCTGTTAGGCTCTCTGATGCCGACCTGGTTGTGCGTGGCTACTGGTACACAGACGGAGACAAGTCCTCCTTCGTTCTTCTAGTTGTACGTGGACTTGACTTTGGATCAGTCCCCCACCCCATCCTGATCAGGTGGATAAGACTAGACGTATATATGTGCCTACGAAGGAAGCGTCTGAGTCTCCTACGGGACCATGTACTGGAGCGGCTAGAGTACGGCATGGATCAATCAATCAACAAACAGAGGAGCTTCGAACTGGCCAAATGAGACAGACATCGCGATCTCAATCGCCAATCCCTCATTGCGTAGAGAATCACACAAACAAACAAGTACGTCTCGTGTAAAGGACTAAAAAGGCCAGAATCTGATCTGAGAACTTCGTAACATGCATGCCCCGATCGATAAGAGGCTTGCAGACTCCCTTAGGTAACCACAGCGAGAATCGTGGCCGGGCTGGAAGTTGACTCAAATCATTTAGTTCAGTTAGGCACGAACCTCGAATTTGCGGGATGAAAGGAAAAAGGTCAGTCACATTTGCTTTCGTTCTTTTTGGAGATGGTCCTGCTCTACCTAGCTATCAGAGTATCAGGGTTTAGAGTATCCAGGCACAGCAGCGGAAGCGAGTGTCTCCCCCTCTCTCTTTGTTCCCCCCTGGTCTCCCACGCACGCTACAATGGACGGGCGGGTGGCTGTCCGTTTGTCCTGTCCGAGGGTGTTGTTGCACGACTCGCTCTGCTCTGGCCACCTGCCTCGTGACGATTCCCCGATCCAGATTTCTCGATTCTGGTCCTAGCCCTAGCCTAGGTAGTGGAAGAGAAGAATACATTGAAGAAGCAAGGAAGATATAGTTGCGCTGTCGCTTGAGGATCAATCGCATCGCTTTGCCCTACGCATGGAGAAAGGTGAAGTTGGATCAATCTAGACGCCCATCTTCTCGGCCGTCCGCATGAGAGCACCTATTTGACGACCAGGTTAGACACCAAATATACCAGACTTGAGGACAAAATGCATCGCTAGCAGAACTCACCGACAAAAGTGGTAACCAATCTTGCGCGTCCTTGGATGATATCATCGGGGAGGAGGTAAATGGTAGAACCTGTTACACAGTCTCTTGTCAGTAATGCTTGTTGGAACACTTCAATTGGGATGATGCCGGAAATCTCAACCAGAGGACACAGAGGACACATACCCATCTTTCTGGCAATGCTTATACTCAACTTGGCATTGGCGTAGGCGTCATCAGGCGTCTTCCCAGGCGTAACAAGATCGTAGTCGACATAGTTCGCTTTCATGCCGTTCAAAACGTCCAACAAGAAGATACCGCTCGTAATAGCGGGATCCTTGAACGATCTGACGGAAGAGGTCCTGCCACCCTTGCGGGACATCTCATTGGCCCATTTTATCATGTCCGAATCACTCAAGTCCCGCTTGCCCATGCGTTGCGCCAGCCCAGAAAGGGTCGACACGATATCTCGGCGCATAAGTTGCCAGACTAACCCCAAGGTCAAAGTGCGCTGGCCATCGGTGATATCTGCGCCTTGAATACCCACAAGGGAGAAGCGATTTTGCTTGCCCAGTTCAACGGCATAGTTGGTATTCTCCACCATTTTGAACCGTGACATTTCGCCGCCGTGCGCAGGAGGCTTGTTCACATGACGGAAGTTGACACTGCCCGGGATGACTTTGTCGTACGCCTGAAGCAGAATCGTTCCATCGCGGAGATCATCAAAAAAGGAGTGGACCGGTGGTTGGACGTCAAGACTGTTCAGCCAGAGGGTAAAGACACGGGCTTCACGCTCGCCCTCTGCATCGAAATCTTCAATTTCGGGCTTTTCGCCTTCCTCGAGCGGGTCTAGACCTGGGTGGGTGTTGAAGAGGTTGGCGACGAAGGCCAGGTTGAGTTTTGGATTCCCCGCTACTAGGGCAGTTGGCGTCAGGAACTTTCGGCAGTCAATCCTTTCAGCATTCTGGAGGACTTCTTCGGCGCGTTGTAGGAGATCTCGCGTCTGCAAGGGAGCTCGGGAGCAGATGTCTGGTTTCAACTGGTTGAGTAGAACGGTGTAGTTCTCACCATCCTTGACATCGCTGGAAAAGTTTGCCACTCTTCGTGGCCAGTTGGCATTCTTGAGATGGTAGTTGAACCACCGAAGCAAGATCTGTTCAGGCGGCAGGCGAAGGAATTGGTCCAGAGTTTCATCTTCTTCCAGAAGTCGATACAGCTCGGGATGCAGCTTGATGTCAATCTTCCCCAGAAGACCCCGTCGGATGATCTGCCAAATGAGACCCAAGATCAAATGCTCCCGAACCTCGATGATGTCCCCTGCACCAACATTGACAACGGAACAGCCGATCCCTTTTGCGGACTCGATGACAATGTTGTTGTTCTCCGTCATGTGGAAGGCGTTGAGAGACTTGATCTTCTTGCCTGGCTTATTCAGCACCCGTTCATCAATGGTATCCGGGACACTGTCGTTGATAAGTTTTGACAGCACCAAACCATCCTTGCAATGGTCGAACATCTCGAAAGTATCGGTCGGGAAGGGCAAGAGATGGCCGATGTCGGGATCGCCGGCAAGGACAGCATTGATGTGGGTGGTAAAAGCAGTTCGCTCTTCCTCGTTGATGGTGTGCGTAACGTTGGCAGAAGAGCCTTGAACGTGAATCTTTCCGCCTCCGCCGATGCTGGGCTTCGAGGCATGCCCCGAGGAGGAAGGAAGACCGTTGCCAGCCGCGGGTCTTTGAGCGCCAACTGACAAGCGTCTTTGCGCAGGAGACGAATCGCGGACCTTTGCGATCAGGTCGACATAATCCTCCAATTCCACCCGCCGTGAGCTGTCAAGGTCCACCTCTTTCAACGCCTGTCTCACAACATCATAGGATTGTCTTTCGGACTGCTGGGTAGCCTTGATGACGGTGGCCTCGTCAAGATAGCCTTTGTCGTCAACGTCGAGTTTGCGAAAGGCATCTTGCAACTGGAAGATTTCGTTCTGAGGGAACTGGGGATATTTGCGCTGAAGTTTGAGGATAGCCGCCATGGTGGAAGGAGGGGGAGGGGCAGTCGCCCGCACAAGGAAAATATGTAAGGGCTCTAATGACCAAGGGGAGGGTCAGAGACGAAGAAAAGGCGAATACGGTTGAGGAAGAATGAGTTTGAGGAGGAAGATATAGAAAGTGTCTTTATTGTGGTGCCTGGTCAGGCGTCGCAAGCTGTAGCACTTCACTCAGCAACCGGCATGGGCAATGGTGCAAGTAAGCCCGGATCGATTGGGCAGCTGTCTTCTTTGGGGGGAGAAAGCAGCCTGGCAGTTCACCAGTTCCCTGCCATGACGCAGCGGTGGCGCAGTTTTCCTTAGTCATGCCCAGCTGAGGCTCACCAGGCGT
>WJFF01000014.1:117560-132317 GCA_011800825.1 Fonsecaea pugnacius | reverse complement strand
GTCGGCGGGGATGCGGTAGTAGGGCACAAAGTTGACGCAGAGAGCGTAGGTCCAGCTCGCGATGAAGAAGCACACGGGCACAACGAGGGCGAAGGGCGTGCTGTTGTGCCAGTCGGCGGTGGCGCCTAGGAGGGGCGGGACAGCTGCGCCGCCGCAAACGCCGCCTGTTTGTTTGGTAAAGAGAGGGGCGGGGGTTAGTTAGGAAAACCAAAAAAAAATGAGGAGGAAAGAAGAAAAAGAGGGGTCCAAGTTCCGTTCAGGGTTGGTGATGAGCAAGATATCGAAGAAAGGGGAACAAATGGAAATAACGAGGAAAAGTAGTGAGGGCGGGTGGGTTATCTTACCAACAATCCAGCCCGCTGCTCGCTTGGTATGTCTGCCCTGCCCTCGAATGCCCAGCGCAACGATGGTCGGGAAACATACCGACTCGAAGAACAGGGTCAGCATGAACATGGCGATGCCCGTGTTTCGCCGCTCCGTGATGGCCGCCGAGCAGAACGCGATCACCGACGTCAGGTAGAAGAGGAAGATCCAGCGCGGGCGGATGAAGCGCATGAGCAGCGAGCCCGAGAACCGGCCCACGGCGAAACACCCTTGCGCCCCAGCGAGCAGAGCCGCACCCGTGGCGTTCGACACCGGTGCGATCTCGGTGAAGTAGTTTATGGCATATCTGGTGGAAAGGGGGTTTAGTCATGCAGTTGCGATTGAGAGAGGAGGGGTGGTGTTGTGATTAGAGTGAGTATCTTGCGATTTTGTTCGTGGTGGACGTACCCTGCCAAAGCAACTTGGGACCCAACGTAGCAGAATTGAGAGAATGCCGCGTGGAAGACGGTCTATGTTGGCGCAAATTGAGACCTTTTGTTAGCCAGGGCAGACCACAGGAGTTCAGGACCAACAAACGCACATATTGTTTCCAAAATGGCTTCTTGTTCCTCTCCTCCAATCCGTCATGAGTGATTGCAACCTGGTGCTCCATGTCCGCGTCTGTAACCTCTGGGATGGGCGAGACGTAAAACACGAATGCGAGGATAAAGACAAATATGGCAATGGCGAGATACACCCATTGGACGTTCCTCAAGCTCTGCAGGTCGTCGCCTGTGTTTTTGAAGAAGGCGTAGCTCCCCAGGACGGGACCGACCACCGTCCCCACGGCATTGAACGATTGTGCCAGATTAATGCGCAGCTCCGAGTATTTGGGTGGTCCGCACACTGCGATGAATGGATTCGCGGCGGTTTCGAGGCTGCCCAGACCTGATCCGATAATGAAGGTGGCGCCACAGAATCCTCCAAACGATTTCTTGAGACCAGCAGGCCACATGAGGAGTCCCCCAATGCCATACAGAGTCAGCCCAAACATGAACACGGCTTTGTAGCTGAAGTGGCGGAGGATCCAGTTTGCATAGCCCAGAGAGGCCAATGGATAGGCGCCGAAATAGGCTGCCTGAAGACCCGACGAGCGGGCACGAGAGATGCCGAGCACGCCTTGAAAGTGTTTATTCAAGGTGTCGAGAAGGCCATAGGCGAAACCCTATGATATTACCTGGGTCAGTGGCCTGGACAGGACGCTAGATGTGTTGGGGGGATCGATTTCATACCCAGAGGAAGTAAAGAGTCGTGACAAGGATGATGGGCAATATGGATTGTCGAACTGAGAGTTCCGATGCCCTGGTGACAGAGTCATCCCGCACCTTCAGGGTGGTGTGTTTGAAGAATCCTGATTTCCTCCTGGCCATTGCGTCGCCTTGTTGCGGAAAGAATTACGAGAAAGGGTTTGGACGGGTGTCTGGCGACCAGTAGTCTCGATGGCGAGATGAGAACACAGGCGAAGCAAATGATCAATGGATTTCTACCAGATCCAGAGAATATATATCGCGGTACCCAAGAGCTCGACCATGCCCAAGGGACTGGCGAGTCCATTGCATAGCACCCCAGACCTGAGGTTGCATTTGTGCAACCCTGCGGTCATACCTGTTGGAAACGATTGGATTCGACTTCATGACGTTGAGAGCTAGGTCAACACGGTAGGGGTGTCATTGCATGTCAACGGCATATGGTTGACAATTGCGGAGGAAAAACGAGGAGAAGTGGAAACCATGTGGAGGAAGATCTGCAGGGGATCAGCATTGGCAGCAACCAGTTCGGGTCAACAGCCACCGACGCAATCTGCAAACAACGGTCAGTAAGCCAAGGTCGAGAGGTATCGGTGGAATATGGATTGTTTGAGAGTGTATCGTGTCCTCATTTTGTTCGTCTACCATAAGATCAAGTGCGCCGACCCCCTGTTCAGGTACGCCTACCCCCAGTCCGAGAGATGCTGAAGGAAAGTTTGGTGCAAACTCCGCCGCTAAAATGGAGAAAACAGCAAAAGCAAGAGGGTATAAATGCCATTTTGTCGCCAACCATCCAGTTCAAAATCCGATCGCAAGTCTGACCGACTCATGAAGCCGTTTCGACGTAATTGGAGGGGAAGATTCCTGTCCGTCCATCTTCGGTCCGTCCTGTCCACCAATCGGTCTTGTTTTCCGTTCTCTTTGTGATGGTGATGATGTCCCCTTTCTTGAATCCTAAGTCGCCCTCTTGGTCCGCATCAAAGGTAAACAGAGCAATGGCTTGGTCAGGACGCAGTGACCCAGTTCGCTGCCTGAAGACTGGTTTCGGGGCCGTAGGTCTGGTAGGCTTGCTGTCGGAGTAACTGTAATCATTCTGCAACGTGCTCGACCGACTGCGGCTGGAGAAAGCGTCGGGTGTGCCATTGTTCCGGCCAGCAGGTGCTCGGTCGTAAACATCATCGGCCCAGGTATTGGCTCGTCGGGGATTAGGGTTGTCGCGGTAAACGTAGTTGTCGTCTGCTGAGGTCACTGTGGAAGAACGGTTGTTGCGTACATTCGCTCCATAGGCATCCCCAGTTCTGCCCTCCCAGACAACATCATCATGTTGGTCGTCATAAATGGGCATGTCATTGTACATGCTGTTATCGTTGTAGGCAGAACCTGAGAAAACACGGGTGTTGAGGACTCTCATCAAGGGATCTGCAGCAGGGGGTGGCCTCACAGCACCCTCGAGGAGTTGTTTAGCGGTGACACGGCCATTGTAGAGTTTTTCGTTGGCGTCTCTTCTCTCGATCAGGACACTGCCTTCCAGACTGACGCCTGCAAACAAGCCTTTTGTCTTGCTGTAGGAGAATACTCCTGCCACACCCTTCAAGCTCGCAGCCCCCGCGGCTTCGGCGTTTCGTCCAACGGGTCCCGCGGCAATGGAGACGTTCCCACCGAGAGTCACAGAGGCGGATTGTGAGAAGGCTCGGACGGCGTTGTAGTCGTTGAGGATGAAGACGAAGTCGGTCAATTCGAAGCCTATCTGACCACCGAAGCCGCCGCCGGCAGTTGCGATGGCCGAAGGAGCAGACCAAGAGCCATCGGCTAGTCGTGCGACGACCACGCCGGACCCAAGTCGACCAGAACCGAGAAAGCCAGCTTTGAAAACGGTCAAAACTGCAAGGCCCTAAAATGCGTCAGCCGAGACCATGAATAGTTCAAAGAAACCTTACCTTTGCGTTTCCGAGGATGGAGGGTGGGATGACTTTATCAGGTCCAAAGCTCTGTCTGGGGTCGACAAAAGATGCGAGGATTTTGCCAGCCTTCTTGCACTCGCCTGGAAAATGTGTAAGTATGGGGCCCGAACGAACGCAGCTTTCACTTACTCCTCATGGACGAGGGCAGCGGGTTATTGATCCCGAACGGCATGCTGGAGGCACTTGTAGTGGAAGCTTGCTTTCTCTTCTGACTGGTCGTGTGCTCAGGTCCAGATCGTGACCGTGAGCCGACGTATAATCAAGATTGTTGGATTGGAGTACAGAGATGCGAACACGCAAGTCGGAACTGGACGGGCTGAAATGACTAGGACCTCGGTGTGGGGGGTAGTGAGCTGAAGTGGGCTTTGAAGGCTCGAGTCCCAGGTCGACTCAATGAAACGCAGGCAGGTTGTGCGATAGGGGGCTCGTAGGGAGAGTCGGGAATAATATACACAGGCAGCAGCTTGGGAACTCGAAGAGATCAACTACGCACTTTCCTGCGAGAAAAAGTCATGGATGGTAGAACCGTGGAGGCAAGAGAAGCGAGGGAAGGTTCTTTGGAAAAGGCGGGACGTTTTAGCATCGGCTGTCAGGTTGGTGGTCAGTTGCCTGCCTGCCACGCCTGCAGCTTGTTCCGTCATCGGCTTGGCATTTCGCAGGGACGATTTCGTCGCTTCTGAGGCGCAGGCTGGACTTTCTCATGCTACGAATTAATTGCCCGCCTTACACGCCTCCTACGTCCCTCGAGATTCTCGTCCGTATCGCTCTGCCCACGTTTCTGCCGATCTGAATTCTAAAAGTACGCGTCTCCGCATTAATGGTTCTCCACTGCCCGAGGCCGAAGCTGCCGTAACGGGTGGACAACAATGGACTTTTGCGACTACCCTCTACCTCTCTGAATCCAAGGGAGAGATGGCCACCGTGAGAATATGCGTCTGCGGCGACGAGGGCTGTGGTAAGTCCAGCCTCATCACCTCTCTCGTGAAGGACACCTTTGTGAGCACCAGGATTCAAGCTGTCCTGCCACAAATCACAATCCCACCGACCCTAGGGACTCCAGAAAATGTTACCACCGTAATTGTCGACACCTCTGCTCTCCCACAAGACCGTGCAACCCTAGCCAAAGAGCTGAGAAAGTCCAATGTCATCCTTCTCGTCTATTCAGACCACTACAGCTATGAAAGGGTCGCTCTGTTCTGGCTGCCCTACTTTCGTTCACTGGGCGTCAATCTGCCTGTTATCCTGTGCGCAAATAAGTCCGACCTGATCACGACGTCTACTTCCGCCCAGATAGTCGAGGAGGAAATGTTACCGGTCATGTCAGAGTTTAAAGAGATTGATTCATGTATACGAACTAGCGCCCGTGATCACTACAATGTCAATGAAGCATTCTTTCTCTGCCAAAAAGCTGTCACCCATCCGATCGCTCCTCTGTTTGATGCAAAAGAATCGGTCCTCAAACCCGCCGCCGTAGCCGCGTTGCTTCGCATATTCTACCTCTGCGACAAGGACAAGGATGGGCTTCTGAACGACAAAGAGATGGAAGATTTTCAGGTCAAATGCTTTGACAAGGGGTTGAGCTCTGAAGATATGCAGCATATCAAAGAAACTATCGACAACCATATTCCAGGAGCCGCGTCCACGAGAGGCATCACTTCTCAGGGCTTCCTTCTTCTCAACAAACTCTACGCCGAAAAAGGACGTCATGAGACAATCTGGGTCATACTGCGGACATTTCAGTACACTGATAGCCTGTCTCTAGAAGAGTCATTTTTGCATCCCAAGTTCGAAGTGCCCGAATATGCTTCTGCCGAGCTGTCTCCGGCTGGTTATCGCTTCTTGGTCGATCTGTTCCTGACTTCCGATCGAGACAATGATGGTGGTCTGAGAGATGAAGAGCTGGCCTCTTTGTTTGCTCCAACGCCTGGAATTCCACAACTATGGGTCGACAACAACTTCCCTTCTTGCACAATGAGAAACGATGCTGGCCATGTCACTCTGCAAGGCTGGCTTGCACAGTGGTCCATGACCACGTTTACTTCTCCAAAGACCACGTTGGAATACCTCGCATATCTGGGCTTCGAATCAACAGATCGTTCTAATACGAGCACAACAGCTGCTTTGAAGTTGACGAAACCCCGCAAGCGAAGGCGGAAACCAGGTCGAGTAGCCCGGAATGTCCTTCTCGCTCACGTTCTAGGTGCTCCTCAGTCTGGTAAGTCTGCTTTGCTGGACGCATTCTTGGCTCAACCATTCAACAACCTCTATCATCCGACTATTCAGCCTCGCGTGGCCGTCAACACGGTGGAACTGCCTGGCGGAAGGCAATGTTACCTCATACTGAAAGAATTGGGAGAATCCGAGGCAGCTGTTCTGGAGAACAAGAGCAAACTTCTGGATCAGTGCGACGTAATTGTCTACGCCTATGACTCGTCGGATCCAGACTCGTTTGCATACATTCCAAACATCCGGAAGACTTACCCCCACCTGGAAGATCTGCCGTCAGTGTACGTCGCTCTGAAAGCTGACCTTGACCGGACCACCCAAAGATCCGAAAACCAGCCGGATGAATATGTTGCTCAAATCCAGCGCATGCCACAAGGACCTCCCATATCTACCAGTGTTACTTGGCCTTCGATTCAAGAGCTGTTCGTGGTCATTTCTGAAGCTGGTTTGGAGCCAGTGACAGCATACCCACGGCCACTCCAAGAAGATGATGATGGGCAGTTGATGAGGTATGGGCTAGCACTGGGGGTGGTGGTATGCGCAGCCGCAGCAGCGGTAGTGATATGGAGACGCTCAGCCATGCCAGGGGGTTGACATACGAGCAAGGTAGATTGCTACAAAACATGAGTTGCTGGGCATAGTCTGGCAGCATTGATGGTCCCACTCCTTCAAATCCCAATCGGATCACCGACCTGCGTCAGGGTGGATCTGATCACTCAGGCCATCCAAGCTTTATATGCACGGCACCAAGACATCCCACCAAATCCGGAGACTGGCTTGAACAAGCATAGGATTCACTCAATTGTTTGTCTATTACGACACCTTCTGCTATGACCCTCAATTTTTCAACAACCTGATCTGGTGTTACTTACGAGATATTACAGTGAGGACTTGATCAAGGATTGGGCCTTTTGCGAGAAATAGAAGGATATCGAAAGGAATATCAAACAACCGCCCGGGTCTCATAAGTCCAACAAATTCCGAGCTATTCCATCAATCATTTTGTATCCTGGTCGGAGATTTTCTTAGGATCAAGAAACAATGTCCATAATTCCAGCGGACGATACACGTTATGCCCGCTCTCTCCTTTCATCACCACCGTCCGCCGAACCTCAGTCTATGTCACGAACCATCAACACTCTTCAGCTCCAATCCCACATTGAGGGTGGCTACTTCTGCGAAACAGACCGCGACCCGCTCCTTGTGCCCAACCCATTCAAGAACCTTCCACAGTTGGCAAACGCCACTTCCAAGGACACATCTCAGACCAGGCACGCGTCGACGACCATCTACTATTTACTAACCCCGAAGAGCCCCGTGGGCCGGTTCCATCGCAATAGGGGTCGGACAGTACACACCCTGCACTGGGGCCGAGGACGCTATGTCATTTTACATTTCGACCAGAGAGATCCCGCCAGTGGGGGGGAAGTCCCCATTGAGACCTTCGTGGTTGGTAAGGACATTGAGAAAGGGGAAAGAGTCCAGTGGATCGTCGAGGGTGGCAGGTTCAAGGCGAGTTTTCTGCTCCCCGATGACGAGGGAGGTGATAAAAGTGAGCAAGGCCTGTTGATTAGCGAGACGGTGGTCCCGGGGTTTGACTATGCGGACCACGACTTTATGACCGCGGAGCGAATGGCCGAGGGGCTGGGCAAGGCACACAGGGAGGAATCGCAGTGGTTGTTGAACACGGACGAACAGCGCCGTTTGGACGGTGTGCTTAAGGACATGGGCAAGAAGTAGGCACAGAGACCACTAGATGGGGGGACTCTTGTCCGGGAACTGCATCTATTACACACAATAGAAGAGACGAATTCTCCATGTAAGAGCTCTATCACTTGATAATTAGAGCATGACGAGCTGCACAGTACCAACAACGTACGCAACCAAACCAACCAGATACTTGGAATCCATCCCACCTCTCTCCTTTCTCTCCCTGTCTATTTCATGCCTTGGCCTTGGCCTCTGGACATATGACCCCCAGCTTCCACGGGTTGAGCCTCACGGTGTTAGTGCGGCAAGGGACATGAACTTCAACCCGAGAGAGACAAGAGAGGAGTAGCCGAGAACGAAAAAGGGAGGGACAGCAGGTGATACTTGGGTCGACGCGGAGAGTGCCTCTAGGTCTGCATCCAGCAACTCGCAGGAAAAGATCAAGTCGACGATAACTGGCGACAAGAGGTATGGAAGGTATTCTGCGTTGCATAATCGCCTTGTTCTGGCTCCCAGCATTTGTAATACACTGGGCAAAAAGCCTTTGAAAAGCCTTCTAGTACACACTGATTCAGCATGTTGATACAGTCCCTTCTGCCCCTGTCCAACGCCCGGCATCTAACGTGCAAGATCCTCCTTTCACTTCACAACACCTCCTCAAATCAACTCGCTGGTGACGTTGGAAAACTCGCCCTTCTGCAGTTTAGTCTCCCAGAAAATAGGATTCGTGTCGGAGAAACCATGCTTGACCCAACCATCCTCCTTGACGTGGTAAAGATTGATGTAACCACCTGAGTAGGCATCTCGGTGGGTGGCTGCCAGGATACTCCTTCTGCCCAGCTCCAAAGCTTCGTCATCTTCTAGGTCGTATTTGTAGAGAGCATCCAGAACACCATAGGCGAAAGTTTGACCTGATCCAACACAGAAGAGATTGCCCGCCAACCGTGTGCCATCCGAATCAATATAGTAGAGCGCAGGTCCCTCTTGTGGTGTCACGCCGGTGATCATAGTTCCCATTGACAATCCCATTCCTTTGTAAGAATACACTAGGTTTGCTAGAATCTTGGAGGCTGCGGCGACTGAGATGCGGCGCTTATGGTGAAGTTCGTGTAAGCGACATTGGACTCCGAGGTAAGCAAGCCAGTATTGGCAGTCCTAATGGTGTCAATAGACGTCCCAAGACAAATGCAGGAGTCAACCTTACCGCAGCTCCACCAGCCATGGTCCCCAGCAACATCGGATTAATCTCAATGACCTTCTTGACTGTTTGCGAGGCAATCCAGTTTCCAGCAGTAGCTCTTGAGTCCGTTGCGACGATGATTCCTCCTTTGAACCGGAAAGCTAAGGTGGTGGTACCGTGGGCAATCTTGATCGGGCAATTCGGATTCGAGTAATCATCGGTCGCTGCTCGCAGAAAGGCAGAAGGACGCGGTACGGGCGGCAGGGCGAACTTAAGGGAAAGAGGAGGTAGCGTTTCGCAATAGTCATTATGTTCTTCTGATGTGAAGCCTTCGTTGGTGAAGGGAGACTGAGTGTATTGGGCAACGAGTGTGTCCATGGTTACAGAGGGTGGAAAGTGTTTGGTTGCTCTGGGGTCCAAGTCGGAAAGAAGTCTCACAAAATACAAGTGTCGAAGAAGTGTGTGTTGGTACAGAAGCAAGAAAGAAAGAAACGGGGAGCTGGAGCAAGGCAGAAGAGGGATGATGATCGAGAGACTGAGGTGATGCTGCTTGGATGGTTTGGATGCTGAAGCTGCGCGTCTTGAATGGCGCCTGCGTCTCGTTAGGTGCCCGTCACGTGCTCTGCTCCCGAACTTGGCTGTCTGCGCTCATTATTCACACTTCAATTCCTCTCGTCCTCTCATCTCTATTTCTCCTCCCAATTCCAAACTGCAAGAAGCGTCCGAACTCGATTTCGGAGTCATCCTCTTCTGCACTCCTATTGTCGACCCAGAATTTCTTTCCGCGTACTCGGGTTAACGACATGGCAAAAGCAAGCCCTAGGCCAGGATGCCAGTCAGCACTGACGCTTTCGCTGGTCGGCAACAGCCCCTCACGTCAACCCTTGTCCATGCTGATGGATTTGACGCCGGAAAAGATGTCATTCCTCCAAGTGGCTCATGCAGAAAGATAGGGCCGCCAAAAGACCCTGGAGCAGGGGGGTAAACAGTATCACGATTCAAAAGTTCTGCTCATCCCTCGTTCGTCATTGGAACAGCGGGTCGTATATGCAGGTTGTGGCTCTTCTGCCTGACCCATCGTGCCATCGCAGCTGAGAGCCACTGGCTCAATATCAATGTTCCACAGCTATACACGGGGCGTCCCAAGTCCAACCAGTAAAGATACTCCGTGCCCTTCAGCCCGTGTGAGGCTGACGTTCAGCGCCACGTTATCGGCTGCACCTTGCCTTGCGCCATCAAGATATGCTTTTGCACTCCAGAGAAAGTGTGGCTTCACATGTATAGATCAGCTAAGTTTGACTGTGAACCAGGTAAGAAATCAGTCTTTGTGCTCGACTTCATATATCATCCGTCTCGGTCACAGCCCTCATTTTGTGTTGTCTGGTTCACCTTAAAATGGTAGACCATGGAGAGCGATAATAGACGTCCCAAGAATCTCGTTTCCTTCTCGGAGCGAGTCGCTACTTTCCTCACGAATAGGCACAGCTTACATATCCCTTCACAAGAGGAGATTACCGGGGAGAGGACTCGGAGTCGGTCTCTAGACTTTCAAAACGAGATACCTCTTGAGCAGAACGACATCAGACAGTCTTTCATACGACGACAGTATGACACGCCCGAAGAAGAGTGTCGCTTCGATCCAGAGTTGCTACCAAATGAAAACCTCGTCCAAACAATATTACTCCCCGCAGCAATCATTTGCATCCCTATCGCTCTTTTGGCTGGTACTCTGCTTGCTCTGGTTTATATGTACCGAGTCGATCCTGTCCCAAATCTATTCAAGCCAACGGAAGCGTCACTACACGAGCCTGGATTTGTTCTGGTCAACTTTTCTGCGAGTGAGTTTGCGGATATTGACAACGTTGTTGCCCAACACTGACTTTCTCTAGCCCGATTGGTTTTCGTAGCCAGTTTTCTATCTACGCTGGCACCTCTGCTGGGTTCGTTCATCTTGTCCGTGTTTGCGCTTACCGTGTCTCGGAAATTGCGCGATGCCTCCAGAGAGGCAAAATATCTGGACCTACCAACACCGTTTCAAATGAGTTTGCTCATCGGCATCTTGGTCGCGTCTGCACAGCAATTTCGGTCGTATCTCTGGTACCTCGTCCGCCGGCGAAGACCCAGCATTCCCCCCGTTTTACACCGTGCCGCCTCGATGATGCTCCTAAGTTTGCTGTTGGCTGTCGGGGTGTTCATAGCGGACACCGTCCTGCATTACACGACGTCGACTGTTGAGGTTG
This sequence comes from Fonsecaea pugnacius, assembly GCA_011800825.1. NCBI lineage: Eukaryota > Fungi > Ascomycota > Eurotiomycetes > Chaetothyriales > Herpotrichiellaceae > Fonsecaea > Fonsecaea pugnacius. Next base: position 121,390 of record WJFF01000014.1, on the reverse strand, counting down.
ATCAGATCTTGATTCCGCCAGAACCAACCCAGGAATTTGGCCGCGGTCTTTCTGAGTTCTGCTTGACCTTCAATCGAACCTTTGTGGGATTGCCTTGTTCCGACACGACCAACTCCGGATTAGTCGACCCGAATGCAAACTTTGAAGCTACAGAAACGAATCGGCTCTTCCACAACACTTCGCAACTTTCAGAGATTCGAATCACGGCAACGGAAGATATTCCAGGGGCTGAGCTGGCATACCTCATTCCCCAGCAACAGACGATGGTCCCCAATACTGATTACGAAGCATCGACTATTGGGATATCAACCACTTGTCGCTTTGTCAACCCATCCAGCTGCGGCATGGTACTTTGGGATGATTACTACACCAACTTCACCTGCACCGATATGTTTCACGGCACCATCGGGATGCCACCAATCGTGAGCACAAACCTGAATAACCTACGCCCTCCGGATCCGTATCGTTCATTCTTGATGTACAAAGGTGCAGCAAACCTGATGTACTCGTTTTTCAACGATTCAGGGATGAGAAACATTTACAACACTGTTGGCTACAACGACTCGGGCGCCTTTGACTTGAGCATTTCTCCATATCCGAACTCTGAATTGGTGAATCCGTTCTATGTCGGCATCGCCGCGCGAATCTCGACGACAAGTGGACAGTTTGTGTCTGGCAATGAAATGATGGCAAACAACACAGACGCCACTTTTATCTCCGATGGCGTCCTGGATTTCATTCTTAATTGTGCCGTGGCATCTTACGACATCTCGTATACCTGGGTTGACGGAGCTCTGCAGAATATCCACGCCGTGCCGACCGGCAATGGCAGCATCCTGGAAATTTTCCATGGAAACCTACTATATGCGACGATCAGTGGCAGTGATCCTGCTCTACAAGATTTCCTCACACAGTCTGCACTAGCTGGAGACACGACTGAGTCTTTTCTCCAGAAATTTGGGAGTCTGTACTCTACCAAGGTCCTAGCAAATATTGGCGGATACACCACAGGCCGTCTTGCCCTTGGTCAACAACAGCGTCAACATATGCTGCTTTCCAAAGTGCCTATTCCACCTCTAGCGATACTGGTGGCATGGAGTTTCTGCTATCCCTTGCTTGGGCTGATACTTGCCTTCCAAGCATACTGGGCGTCCCGCGGTAACGTTCGCAGTATCGCAGCAAAATTGAGCTTGCTTGGGTTGTCTCAGGCTGCCTTTGGAGACAAGCGAATGGAAGCATCAACCGGCGGAACAACTTCGAGGGAGGACGTGAATCAGCTTCTCAAGCAAGAGACGAGGCGGATTCTTGTCGATGGTAGCGCACAACAGGGCTTCGAGTTCGGTGTCATGCTATGACACCAATCGGAGAAAGAGCCAACAATAGTCGAGGGCACAGCCCAGCTGTCGAGGTATCGAGCAAAAGGCAGCTCATCCTATAGCGCGTATCGAACCCTGCTATCCCTCTGATCACACTACGCAATCGAGCCGTTTCTACAACTGATCTAGTCCTAAATCAACGAGTCCGCGGCGCCTAGACGAGCCAGGGTTGCGGAACGTTCGGTGGATAACGTTGGCCTGCGTGAACTACGCAGCTACGGCATGGGGTTTTCCTCTTTGTTACCCCAACAGATTTGCGCTTCTTTCGAGGATCAACGTTACAGGCTGGCCTGTTCAGGCGCCCTGGACGATTCAGCGGACCAACCAATGAGATATCGGATCTCACGATCAACGGTTGAGCTTCAGGTGCTTTTCGTTGCCTAATGTTCAGCTGGCACCGCAAGGCACAAAACCATCGCTGTTCACTGCAAGTCATCAGGGGATGTCCCTGTTGTCTTGAACTTACATGTGAAAGCGTTCAGCTCCTCTGCATCAACCAGACAAGTCGACGTACCACATGGCCATCCTAAATAAAGTTCACCAGGATATACTCGAATCGACCAATGGCGTCTGAACTGGGGATCTCTTGGTCGCTGTTGCTTCATCGACTAAGCCTTTTGATGGCGGTGTCCCTCTGCCGCTTGACATTGAGCCCCGGTGTGTTCGGTATTGACCGAAAACTCGCAAAACTCAGCACTTTGTGCTTGTCTGGACAACCCATGAGCAGTTTCGTAAGGCAGCCCAGACTGTATCACGTCCCTGTTGGTCCAATCTATGCTTCCGGGAACCTTTGAAGCGCTGAAATCTATTTCCATCCACGCACTGATATCAAGGGTCATTGCGTTCACACCAAGTATAAATGTCCCGCAGGTCTTTGAATCTTTGGCCTGATCCAAACACTATCGACTAAAGAATTTACTCTGCTACCACATAGCTCTTACCAATATGCTTTTTCCAGTGTTTGTTTCTCTCCTTGCTCTGCTGCTGTCATGGCCTACCATTGCGACTGAGCAAAAGCAGAAGAATATTGGCCTTACCAAGACGCAAGAACCCGACCCTACCATCACAGCCAGCGTGAAATCAATCTTCAGTTCCTTCGGCCGCGACGGGGGCAGGACATTTGATCCAAAGTCGGCTTCGGGCTGTTGTGATCCAACCTGTGCCTTGGGATTGTGCAATGGCATTTACCCCTTTGACACGACTCCTCCTCCTGATGCAGCTCGCACTGTGACTGCTTCGCCTGCGATTGTCACAGAAACTTGCTGTTCTGCCGGCTGTCCCGATGGTTTCTGCAGAGGTTTCGAGCGATTCAGGCATTGGTGGCCTATTGGCTGCGTCGGTCGAGACTGCTCCGTGCCCACGGGGCAAAGATGGAATCATTTGCCAACCCGTCTGCATCCTGGACGCCGCTGTGAAGGTCGGGATTGTGGACCGGGTATCCATCAAAGCGACTCGCCTATAACGAGTATCTTTGCAGACGCCGCTTCAGGTACTGTCCACGCTGTCAACCCTACCGATACCGCAGCATCAAGTCCCAAAGCTGCCAACAAGGAACCAACGCTTCAGTTTCATTCCGCTGAGCTGGCCGGTCAGGATCAAGATACGCTTCCAATAATTGTGGAAAATAACGCCGAAGACCCCGTCACACTCCTCGCAGACATTGACCTGGCATTGACCGAGAACTACATCTCATCTGGCATGCTGTCGGCTTTGGGCCTCTCACCTACTTCGTCCGAACTCATTCCCATCGCAAAGGAAGACCAACGACCCGCTGCCCTAGGCGCTCCCGCCTTGCACGTCGCGCCACACGCGAAGATTACGCTGAACTTGCTCGCCGGACCGAAGGCGGCGCTGAACCAGTTTGCGGATATTGCATTCAACGTCTTCGATCTTCCTTCCATCCCGGAGCGGGGAGGTGTCCCTTGGGAGCCGGAGGTCTTTCTGGGTGTGGCTTTCCTTCGCGAAGCGTCGGCACTGCGGCTCGTCGATGGATTCGCAGGACATCCCCCGCTCGAGGGGTTGCCCGTAGTGGTGAGAGACATACCAGGCACGGACACGGATTCCTCAGGAAACCAGAGTGGAGAGGCACCGGTGAAGGACGAATTGTGACACGCTCCACACGCACGAGAAACGCGAGGGAAGGCAAGTGTGAGAGTGAAGGCAACAATGACACCGCCGGTCGGTGTAAGACCACCACACAACGACTTGCCGAGAGGGCCAGTGAGGACCAGTGAGGGAAATATTATTACGGAGGAGATCACACTACCTACTTGTCCTTTTATGTGTGTTTTTTCCTCTTCTCCTTTTCTTCTCTGTCGTTTTATTCAACTTTCACTTCGAGTAGATGATTTTTGACATTGGGAGCCGGTCTCTCGGTGAGTCAACTATATACTTCATACTCAGGCAAATACTAGTATCTAGGTAGCTTCATAGACATGTGTACCTCCTCCCGGA
>WJFF01000014.1:60966-79233 GCA_011800825.1 Fonsecaea pugnacius | reverse complement strand
TTCGACCACAACCCCTCAAGGAGAGGCACACGTGTTGGTTGCGTGCGCCTTAGGTGTCGACGGGTCGTTGTCCGTTTGGGTGTCATGAGGTCCTCTGGCCCACTTGACGTTGTTCGAGAGGCACTCACTGCACTGCTGGCCAGCCCAGCCCAGCCAGCCCAAACATGGTGTCGTTTGCAAAGATGTCTCTCCCAATTCCTATTTCGACGTTTCGATTGATAATATCAAAAGTCGCACTAGTCTTCTTTTCACAAGAAAAGGAGTCTATCCAACGCAGATTGTCGAATCAGGATATTTGAATTTGTAAAAACAACAACTCAATCACCCTGTAAGTTCCTAGGTAGGTCATTTGCGCCCCGTGGAACTCCTAGCTCGCAGCCCGCTAGCAACGCAACGCAAATAGCGCAGAGTTTCAACATCGAAAAAAAAGCACGACAGCAAGTGTGACCGTGTCGCCTCTACCACACTATGGATTAGACCCCGGATATCAGGCAGGTAGATGGAAACAGTGAACACATCAGGAGCAGAGGAGCATACCTTGTGCTCTAAATCCAGTCTTCCAAAGGGTGATGAGACGCCGCGCTAAAAGTGATTAAACATGACGTTACCAATGTTTTCAACCTCCCACCATGCCGCAGCTCGAGCATCGCCCATGGAGGATTGTGAGTCGTGGTAGCCCATATCCCCCATGCCCACGAACTGCGAAGGGTCTGCCCAGAGCCATGGGGTAGTGTTCAATGTGAGGCTGTCCGCCTGCTCGACGGATATCTCATTGCAGACATTCTTCTGTGCCGACTCTGGTGCAGAAGAAACAGGGGCTCTGTATGACAATATCGGGGCATCTTGTCCTCCATCGGCCGTGTTTACGCTGATTTCCGGTGAGGTGGCCACAATGATCTCCAGGGTTGAGCTCTCATCCGGGTATTTTTGTGGCATGGCCGGCGAGAGCGAGGCGTCGAGCAAACCGGCTGTCGGCGTCTCACGGGAATCTGCCATACAGTTGAACTGGAGGATATCCCACATCAAGGGCACACTCAAATAGATTTTGGACGGCATCCAATCCTCCACGTCCATTGTCTCGGATCCTGCAGCAATCCGTGTCATCTTGTCCAGATTCGTGTCCTAGAATCTGTTAGCCCCGTCATCGTTGTTTACTTTGCAAGGACATACCAAAGCTTTACAGGCCGGTGAAAAGGGCACAAAGCTTTTCAGAAACCTCCTGCACTTCGCAAAGTCCGTGTTTGATTTGTGTTTCAGTCTGGAATCGGCCGCACAACAATAATAGAGGTGCACTGTCGCCGCAATCGCAGCCACATGTCCAAAGAATGGATCGACCAGCGGCATTTGCTTGTCCAGGACCATATCGATCATGCGCACAATCCAGGTCGAGTGTAACAGGGCCAGTTCGGAAGACCTCCTCCAAAACGTGTTTGGGATTGCCAGGTTCGGATTGTGTTGTGCGCCGATAATGTAGAGGAACGGGTGATTCAAGACCGTGGGGATTGCGTGGTAAGTGAACTGCTCCCTCAACCACGGCGCCCAATAGTCTCGGTTGATTTTCAGCTCTTCCACTTTGCGCTCGTAGAACTTGACCGAGTCGTAGCGGTGGCAAATGGGTATCCTGTTCTCGGTTTCCATGAAATCAGACAGCACCATGGCGTACATCGAGTCGTGTCGCCAGGGCTCCTTCCATATATTGTGAGCACAGTTAGACACGTATTTTCTGACCCGGCTCCAGACCCATCCCAGCTGGACGCTTGTGTTCCAGATCCCCGGCTCGGTGGGTGTTGAACATCCCAGGTCATCTCGGGGTAGAGGCGGAGCCTTTTGGTCAACTTCCCTGTCTGGTCCCTGGCCTCTACCACTTGAAGAATATGATGGTCGCCATGTTTCTGTTGGGACGCTCAAAAGGCCATGTTGGCGGCCGTAAGACTGCTCAAGTAACTGGAGACTCCAGAACAGCCGTTTCTTACGCTCCGTGGTTGCGTCCTCGACTGTGTATATGGACTCGAGGTCTAGTGTGGCCGAACGACAGAGTTGAAAAGCAAGACCGACATGAAATTGGCCGAGCGACATGTTTCCATCTGTCAAGGTGTCAGTATGAGTTTTCGACAACTCGGTCAGATATGTGCATGCCTATGAAAAAGGAGTATGAAAGTAGACACAAACTCTCGATGGTTGTGAGATCCACGGTACCGTTTGCGATACGAAGCATGATCAAACTCCGGGCGTTTTTGCCGTAGCGCTGCATCTGGTCACATTTGGGAGGAAAGCGTGAGGTCAGGGCAAGGATACTGCAGGCAAGTTCTTCAGGGAGCGAGCTGTGATCCCCAATGTCTTCTCTCCCAAAGCACCAGATGGGTTGCTTGTGGCAGTACTTGAAGTATAGGTCGAGCCCAACAGCGATGTCGGATGGACGTGGCCGTGGATTCGCATTCTCGGTATCGAAGTCGAGGGTTGAAGAAGGATGGCTGGTAGGATAGCTGGGTTCGCGTGCTGGGGGAGTTACTGAGTACGACTTCTCCGAATAGTCGACGGTGTCTTCGAGTGTCTGCTCTTGACGTGCGGCATGGTTCGGCCTGGATCATTTGGTCAGAGGATTTGGAGGGAGAGCATGACATGACTGCGGGTTGATTGTTCCTACAAGCCACCACTCAACAAGAGATCTAGTTTCTCTTCCAGATGTGCCAACCTCTCCTCCTAGAGACGAGGTGTCAGTCATTTAGCCCGTCGACAAGGAATCCGTGGAATATACCGATCGGCCGTTTCGTGTCGCCCTGAGCACCGGGGCATAAGAGCATGGCTGCTTCAGGCGGACACAGCTAGAGCATGCGGGTTTCTCCCCCGGACAGCGAGTCTTCTTCCGCCTATAAAACGATTGGCACACGAGATATCAAACATTCCCTCGGTAGAAATGACAGACCTGCAAGTGAGGCACGCATGGTGTGATCGTCTTCTTGCGTCAAACTTGGTCGTCGTCTCGTCCATCGGGCTCATATTGAACCACCTCGACTAGAAGTCCCAGACGGGACCTTACAGGTCTGGGAGAGAGGCAACTGATGAGGAATGCATGGATATATGGGATGATTCCATTGTGTAGCAAGAGAAAAGGAGACAATAAGCCTTATCTTCTGTTGACGTTGACGTAGCGGACATGATCGTTAAGGTTACAAACCCGCGGCACCAACTGGGATTTTCCTGACACTAAATAACTCGCCACCTCGCCACGGACCCCGCGCATCATCTTCTACTTTATAAATCGATTGGCCCGGGGAGGAATCATCTACGGAGATGCTGCTGGGATCATACCCGGCCAATCACTTTGCCAACACTTGGACGTCAAATGACATACAGATTGATCAAGGGATGTCGTAGGCAGGACAATTCAACATCGAAATACACAATTCTAATACACGACCGACGCTAGACTAGAAAGACAGCTATCAACCCGCAACATCCATCGTGATAGTAACCGTTACACAGCAATGGGCTCCTTGTTGATTCGGCAACAATCCACTGCAGAGCAGAAAGCAACATCCTTCTGGCTAGTCACGTCGGCCTTTGGTAGGGTCTGTCGAGCCGGCCAGATCTCCTCATGCGCCTCCGTCTCTCGCTTGTGGTGGGCTTGCACCAGGTCACGCACTGACTTCTGGAAGAACAGCGGGCCCTTCTCCATCCGGGGGTGCAACTCGCCATTGACAAAGACTCCCGCATTGAGATTCTTCTGGGTGTTGACGCAGAGGTACTTGTCCTCCGACATGATTCTCTTATAAATTTGGTTGACCAGTTCAAAGTCCTCGTCACTAGAGTTCTTGTTCCTGTATACTTCATATCTCATGGTGGACTTGACAGGGCCGCTGGGGACGAATTTCTGGATGAAGAAAAAGTGCGGCCTGGGAAAGAGTCAGTGCGATGTCAAGTGGCTCAGGAGTGATAGACTTACGAAACATTCAAGGATGCATTGGGGAAAAAGTAGGTGGCGGCTACCCTGAGACCACGAGCAATCTGCTCCGGCGTAGGGTTGCCAAAGTGTTGAATGTGACCGCCCTTTGTCTCAACCCCATAGGAGCTGAGGTCCGCAATGGTCGGAATATCAGGGTGGGTAGTCTTGCAGTGGTAGCACTCATTGTAGTTGTCGGCCAGGATTTTCCAGTTGTAGTCACCTTCCATCTCCCAGCTGTGATCAAACTGGTATTCATCAAAGTTGTAGTGTTCGAACCTGGCTTGCTTGTCGACACCTTCAAAGTCGTCGTTCCAGGCGATTTCTGGCTTCGCACCGCCATCCAAGTTGACCCAGATGAACCCATTGTGGTCAATATGGGTATGGATAGGCAGGAGCCCGTTCTGGGATTTGTCAAAGCCTGGTAGGTCTTGGTACTCTGGTGCTTTGGCCAGCTTGCCATTGAGGCCGTATGACCAGCCATGGTACTTGCAAGCAAAGATATTGTTGTGACCCTTTTCCTCGGTCACAATAGGAAAGGCACGGTGGCGACAGACATTGTGGAACCCATTGATGTTCCCGTCGCGGTCTCGACAGAGAATGAACTGGAAACCAGCCACATCATATCGGAGCCAGTCGCCTGGGTTGGCCAGTCTCAGTTTGTGGGTGGTCAGAAGCCATTTTCTCGAGAAAATCGCTCGTCTTTCTAATTCATACATTTCCTGTGAGGTGTACCATGAGGCCGGCAAAGCCCTGACGGGGGTTTTGTCGTCCACCGGCGACGACCATCCAAGGCCCAAGTAGTTTTTCAAGAACGATTGCGCCATGGTTTTGCAAGGACTAGAAGACTCAGAGAATTGAGCAACGATGAGGATGAAGGACCAAGTTGGACATGATAATGGGGAAGCTTAAATCCAGATATGCTCCGTCCCTCCATACGCCACTCTGATGTCCTTATCGGAGACGGTGACCGTCTTCGTCTCAACCACATCCGTTAGACTGCTCAGGAATTCGAAACCAAAAGGGGTCAAGGCGGAATGCCGGTCATATGATCGGGGGATCGGGCCCGGCATAAGATATCAAACAGGAAGGGCAACCGCTGGCGGCAGCGGCGGAGAATTATTGGCAGATAAAGAACATGTGCCCATCGGAAGGGCCAGAACCTTCAGACGACCTTATCGATGCTCCTGACAACACATGCCGAAACTTGTCGACGCGTGCAACAGTGTGATCGGTCCCGGGTTCCTGACCTCCATGACTCACCGTGAGATCATTGGTTTCGTCACGGACCAGCTGATGCTCTAACCATGGTGGGTTTTGGAATCCTGACAATGGAACATGGAGGCACCCAATCTTGATGATATGCAGTGTTCTAGCCCAGGGACGGCAGGGGTCCACGATATGAAAGCGATCATGATGACTGAGGCTCGGAGGGTGCGGGAGCTGGGCACCAACACCGTGTCCGTAGTTTGTGCCTCGTACAGTAAGCTTTAACTCTCATGAGAGTCCTGCTGTGGGATAAGCGCCGTCTCGTTGCTCCGATTGGAATGGGAAGTCAATTGGAGGACAGTGAAAGAATATTAATGGAAGCGAGTTGTTGGATTGTGTCTGACTTTATAAACCAAGAAAACAACTTTGTGTCATTTCAAATGCTTGGCATCTCCAGTTCTCACGTGGTATCATGTGATTGAGTCAAAGTTACCCCGTGACCCTTCAGCCTTGTCCCGCAAGGCTGGCTTGCCCTCCTTTCCTACTCGTTGAAGATAGAAGATCCTAGCCACTCATGACGGAGTATGCGGCGCTCTACATGTCTTCGGTGAGTTTCACGAGGCTGTGGAAAAGGGGTTACCTAACACTTGCAATTGTATGAGAAGGTCATCCATGGCCCCTGACTACTCTCCCACTTCTCAACTGAAGGACTCGGCGTGCTTTGGCTTGTTGAGCTTTAGGGTTTCTCCTTTGATTTAGGACCGTCATGCGATGGAGGTCGTACCAATGCAAGGAGTGTGTTCTTCGCTCCCACTCGAGTCACACTGATGTTTACAATTAGAGGATGTGCCACTCCACCCAGTCCACATGAGCTCCGGCATTGCCAGAGCCAGACCCTCCCTCCCCTCGTCCCGTCCAAGACACGCATCTTCCATCTCAACCTCTCTAAATATGATGCGTTGTCCAATTCAGTCCAGACAATCCCGCAAGCCCCGGCTGATCCTGTCCCAACGCAAACGAGTAAGCTGCCGTGGCTGCTCAGTGACTACTGTAGCCGAGCACCCCGGAGGACCCGCACCCAGCGCCGAAGTGGAGAACGGGATGATCCTTCTTCCAAGGGTCTTGTTTATTTGCGGACTACTTGTAGAAATATCTTTGTGTAAATTCTCGGCTGCAGACGGACGTGTAGTTGTGGTCGTACAAGTGGTTGTACGGGTAAGTAAGCATGGCATGCCTGATCAGGGAGGGACGGGGAAGGGCGTCGTCGTCTGATCACATCCCATGTAAGATACGATACGGTATGGAACGGAATTTCTGTTTATAATAGTTAGTTAGGTACCTTGTGTAGGTACTTTAGAGGATATATGTATGATCCCGGGCTACTCCACCGCCCCGTCCAGCGATGGATGGGTATTGTTGGCTCTGGTAGAGTCTAGATCTATCGACCCAGTCACTCAAACTATGTAGAGACTCCATCCGCTCCCATTCCAGTGTATAGGTAGGCATAAAATCGTCAAGTCGAATTGGGCATGCAAATGACGGTTTCTGGCGAGAGGTCGACATTGACCCTAGAGACAGTCGATACATTCATTCGGTAGAGGTGTTACGCTTCCAATACCTCGACAAGAATAGATGTCGTCAAAGCGCTCGGGCCGGTGACTTACCCGCTATATACAATCCAACCTGTCCTTCACGCGAGTTCGCTTGATGATTCCAATGCATCTCGACGGCAGGAATGACGAAGGGGAACTGCCGACAATCTTTTCCATGCATGCATGCGTAAATACGTACTTTTTGTTCTTGACTCGAGGTCTCGTCGACACATCCCAAATAACACCCCATTTCTATTAACATACTCCAGGACGCTCGCTCGTCCCCAAGAGCCACACAAAATGACCTTCGTCTAGAGCTTAAAGCTTCGAAGTCCTGACCGGATCCAAGAAATCCTTCATCTCCCACCGCGGGTAGTCTGGGTTGAGGGACGGGTCCGGCCGCTCGCGGTCCCAGGCCCATTTCTCGACCAGTTCCGGCGACAGGGACCCCTCGAGCATCTCGACGACGTACTTGCCGAGCACGGGGAAGAACTTGTAGCCGTGGAAGGAGCCGCAGGTCGCGAGGTACAGGCCCCTCGACGCCGGGTGTGGCGAGATGATGAAGTCGGAGCTCGTGGTGAAGGCGTCCCTGTGTATTTCCCATTCAAGGTTAGTCTTCAGGGGGGGGTCCCCATGTACTTGGTGAAGGCTATAGGAGGAGGGCAATTGGGGTGACAAAACATACCAGCAGATACGATGCTTCTCCAGCGTCCAGTTGGCGCCGTTTTTGCCGTAAAACACCTTGTTCGCGTAATCGATGTCTTCCTTCAGTTTTCGGGACACGTTCCATTGACCGTAGTCTGGTTGTGCGGGCGGCGCTGAAACCTGGCGCCCGGGAAGCACTTCGTGGGTGTTTTTGAAGATCGTCTGTCCCCACCATTTGATTTCTCGGTCTGGCGTAGGCGGGAGACTACCAATAAATGGACCTTGTTTTGGCAGTTAGTTGGATGGCACAGAAAGTAGTTTGATAGATGGTGGCCAGTTACCAATCTGTGCAGTGTACCCTTGGACCCCCACGGGCATATCTGCAAACCTCTTATATGACTGGTCATCGAGTTTCGTCATCCCCGTTGTGATGCCGCCGGCGACAATCCTGCCTTCGGTGCGAAGATCCTTGAGCCCGGTGTCTGCAGCGCTCAACTCCAGCAGCTTCGGCGTATATGCACCTGTGCAAATGATAACGTGCGAGGCTGTCAGGGTCTGTCCTCTTGCCGTCTTGACACCACGACAACGACCTCCATTGTCCAGCTGCAAGCTCGTCACTTCGGCCGTTACATACTTCACGCCGAGTTCGATCGCTTTGCGAGTGACGGCTCGCAAGGCATCTCCTGCAGCAGCCCAGCCACTGGTTTTATTCACCAGCACCTCCTGGACGCCGCTGTAGTCAGCGTCCTCGAACAGCCCCCCGTACAGTTTCCGGGCCTCGTCGACGGACACGGCTCGAAGATCGGCGGCCCGGCCGAGTTTCTTGTAGTTGTCGATAACTTCTTGTGCGTAGTTGCTGCGACACGTCCAGAAGATGCCCGTCTTGTGGAAATACGGCTGCCACAACGGGTCCGTCTCGAAGATGTCTTGTGCTTCGAGTGCCAGTCGACAGTAGACTATGTCATCGTAGTCGGCACGCACCACCTTGTTCCAGTCCCATGAGGCAGCTACCCGGCTCTCTGCATCAAAGGCATCTCGATCGACCAGTGTCACCGATGCTCCAGGATACTTCTTGATCAGGTGATAGGCGGTGGATACTCCGAACACGCCAGCCCCGACGATGAGGTATGACTGTTTGCCAGACGTCATCTTGGACTTTTGAATACTTTTGTGTGATCTTCTTACTTCCAGCACCAAGGACTGTCTACACTTTTGGGGCGGTCAAGTTTATGAGAAGAATGGTTTTGTGGGATACTAAAGAGGCAAAACAAATGGTTATTATGCCCGTTTCGAGAAAAGTTTGTTGTCCCCTGGCGGTCAAAAGGCGCGCTGATAGTATCGACATGTGGTGTGCCGATAAAACTCCGTCACGAGATCGGTAAGAGATTCCGTAAAGGCCGGCCACGTGACGAGGCGGTGTTCTCCTGAGGATTAGAGGAATGGAATAAAAGGGGAGTTTCTACAGAGGACATGAGACGAGATAATGAATGACAGGGAATATCGTCGAGGCTTGTATCTTGTGTCATTTTAGTACATGTCAGAGACTGTTGTGCAGGCGGTGCCACTCGTAAGTCCCAATGCTCCGTCAAAGACCGACCACTTCAGCTGATACGGAGTACCCATGCTATGCGATAGATGATAGGATCTATATAGATGCAATCATGTTGCATGTCCTGCGCTTTGCCGACACCGCCGACCGTGACGCCAACTAACACCGTGGACGAAGGTCTTTCGATCCACATGTGGATGATGGTTATGTGCTGCAACGGTGTGCTCGTTCCATGGGGAATCCTGGTCGCAACTCTCTTACCGGCAGAGAAGAATCAGAGGTCTCCTCAAGACATCGTGGGTGGTGCTCCCATAAACGCAGCGTTGTTGAAGCCATCTTCCTGCTTGACGGTGCCGTTGAGCAGGGGGCATAGTCTTGATAGTCAAACAATGTCAGTAATTGAACAATGGCCGGGAGGTGAGAGAATGAAATGTCCTTGGGTCGGATTAACGTCAAATGAGACACGGCGGGTGCCATTCTCACGCTGAAAGCATTGTGAAGAGCCACCGTTCTCAGGCCAGGTGAACGAGAAAGGCGACCTTCTCAATGTCATCAACCTGAGAAACCCGGCGCACTCATCCACAGTGATCCAACCTTGCGATCAATGGGGAGATTGCAATTTTTACACTTAGCATTCTTGACTGACTTTTTGTTGGTCTTGATGTGGCCCACCTGACCACAGTTGGCACACTTCCGCTGCGTCGGCTGTGTATTGCGTCCGCCGCCGCCACCGCCACCTTCCCCGTCCGGAGACATGGCGGTGCCACCGGGAGAAGTTGCAGCTTGAAGGGCTTCTTTGTTTTTGCTGCGCTTTTGCCGGCGGGCTTTGTTCTTCTCGAGTTGCGCGAGTGCCTCTTCGAGTCTGCGTGGAGTTGTTAGCAATCCTAATGTTCGAGCACGTATAACAGGAACGATATACTGACCGTTTCTTCCGCCTTGCGTCCTGCTCCGGATCACCGGTAGGTTCGAGTTCACTGAGGCTGTACGCACGTAAGCAAGAGACAAGGGCACCAAAGAGTGGGTCGCCACAAACCTTGTGCTCTGCATCTCTTCCGTTTCCTTGATTTTCATATATCGCTTGATCACTGCTGGGTCAGTTTCAAAATGCTCTTGCTCCATGATTTCGCCGTCTTTGGTCTTGATTCGGCGCACAATCCGTAGGGCTTTCTGGGTCTGACTGCCGACACTGCGTCTGCTGAATGAGGTGGCCGTCTCGTCATCCCGACGCCTGGAGATCGAGGGTGTCTGCGTTCCGGACATCGGCGTCGCTCGAATATTCGACCGGCTCTCTGGGTATTTATCTTCCTGTGCGTCCACGTCCCCGTCCATGTCCAGATCGGAAGGTTCAATTTTCGACCCGAGACTAGCTTTCTGCTTGTCCCAGATCCCCCGAATGGATTCTTCGTAGGATTTCTGCTGCCGAGCAACGTTGTAGCTGTGACCCCCGAGTTCCTTTTTCAAAGCAATGGCGTCCATGGCAGAACCACCAATCGGCCGGAATCCACCTTTCATACTTGTCTTGATGAATGAGAATGCTTCACCGCGGCCAGACGGATCACCCTCACCGTACAACTTGAGCATAGCTTTGCCTTGAGCGGCTTGCAGGAAATTCTTTGTTGTTCTCCATGGCGCGAGTTGCTGCTCGATACTATCGGCCTCATTCTCTTTGGTGTCGTCTTCCTCGTCATTATCCGCATACCCGGAGTCCTGAAGATACTGTGCACCGACTTGCATTGACTCCAAAAGACAGATATCTTCCGGCCGGATCAGTTTTTGAATTTGTTCTTCGCTTGGGACCTGATCACCCGGCCTCATTTCCCATTCCTTGAATTCTTTGTTGAAAATCATGAACTCTTTCATCTTCTGTCGGTTCTGCATGTCCGTCGTCCCAGGAAAATGTCTCGTAACATCCTCGACGTGGATGCGCTTGGTTCTCTTCTTGCGAGCGATACGGTATGATATGGCTTTCAAGCGATTTTTGGCCGCGGTGGTGACCATACGTGAATGTGTTCCAGGGACGGTGACCGAAGGGAGTTCCTGTCCAACTACGAAAACGTTTTCAAGGTTCCTCAAGTAATGGCTTTGCCCGTGCACCCCCGTGGTCTCGCGAATTACCAAGAAATCGTGGGACTGGGCATCTTGGGAGAAGATCGGAGCTCTGTACATAGAGTTGTAGAGGGCTGTCATGGTCTCGCCTGGGTCGATTTGACCGAAGATGTAAAAAGGAGATTTATCCTCTGGCAGCAACAGCGAGGTCTCGCCGATCTCATATTTGGGCCGAAAATTATCTTCATTGCTCTTCTTGCGGTAATAGTTGATGATTTTGTTACCCATGCCAGTCTGAGAAAGCATCAAAGGATGCTCCTCGGAGTATTCGAGGAGAACAATCGAAGAATTATCGGCCATAGAAATCTCTTTCGTGGTGGGATACAACTCCAAAGCGGGTCGATGCTTTTGGTGTTTCCTCTTGACCTTTGCGGGTTGTCGAAAGACGATAGGGTGTCTGAAGTGCATTCGTTTCCTGTGGAAGTTGCGCAATTCCTGGAGGGACAACTGGACTTGGTAGTATGGGTATTGCAAACGGACGGCAGGCAGTGAATGCTCAATCGTTAGATTGGTGAGCTGGCCTCGAACTTTGTGCCTGTGGTTCTGCTTGAGCAGGTCGTATTCAGCGTCATTGGATGTCTTGAAGCGATGTTGAAGGCGATCCTTAAGCGTTTTGACGGCAGGTCGCTTCTCACCAGGACGGACCTTTGCTCTGAGAGCCTCTGGATCAACCTCTTCGACAAGGAGATCGGGGTCGTTCAAGTCCAATACCACCTTGGTAGCGAGTCTTGCAGTGATCTTCTCGGGATCATCGAAGGACGGTACGTCGAGCTCACGGATCCTGACAAGATCTTGAGGATCTAATCCAAGGCGGCGCTTCTTACGTGGTTTCTCCTGATCAAAGTCTTCATCAAAACCGAACATCTCTTCGTCGCTGTCGACAATTCGAGGGTTGATTTCAACGAACTCCTCGTCCGAAGGTGCAAGATGCGAGAGTGTATCGAATTCCGTGCACATGAATTCCAGATCACGCATCGTCAAACCGCCAGGGAGGGGCTCATCCGAATCTGATTCTTCCGAAGACTCTACAGCCTCCACAGAAGCTACAGTTTCTCGAATCTTCACGAAATCTGCATCGACCTCTGGCGCGTTGATCGGGGCCGCTGCATTGAACGCCACTCTTTGGTCTTGCTCGATCTCCAGGTGGACTTTGGTTGGGCGGACTTGCTTTGGAGGCTTCAACGGCGTTTTCCCTTGCCATTTGTGCGGTCGGGGCGGGAAAAGCTCATTGAAAAACGGTGCCTCGTTACGCTTGAATTTGGGGAATTCGACCTTCAGCCATTCTTCGATGTTTTCCTGCTCCGTCTTTGGAATGTAGCCTTTACCCGACTGTGCGAAAAGTGCAAGCTGTATACGATACTCTGCATCTTCAACCTCGTCCATCTCGGGTTCGAGCATAGATAAGTCCTGGGTTGCATCCTCGCCATGCTCCGAAGCAAGGTCAGACTCTTGATCGGCTTCTCTCGCGGGCTTCTCGTCAGGCTTCGAAGGAGCAGTAGGAGGCGGAGTACTAGAGGGACCGAAGAGGTCGTCATCATCGAGACCTTCCAAAGCGTTCTCCTCGATCCCTGGCAGCATGTCGGTCGTAATTTCGACTTGTACCGGCTCTTCCTCAGGTAGCGAATCATCGTCGGCAATATCTTCGTAATCAACCGCATCATCTGCCTTTTCACCCTGTTCCAGCTCTCTTTCATTCAACTCATCCAAGTTGAAGCCCTCGCCGCCACCCTCGTTCAAGAGCGCACTGAGTTCATCGTTTGTATCTGCCGGCATATTGAAACTCTGGTCAAAGGGGGTATTGGCGGTCGAATCCGCCATCTCGTCGTCGACATCGTCGAAGAGACCGTCGAGGTCATTAGCCTGCTGGTAGACATCGGTGGCCATTGTGTAGGATTACGAGACGAAGTGATGTCTGGGTGAAACTGCGCGGAACCCCGCAGGAGTGTTTTCCTTGCCACCAAAGTCTCGCATCGCTTTAGGTAACGGAGAGTGTCATGGCAGGGCCTTAGATAGTGAGCTGAAGAGTCAATATAGACGCCGCAAACCCCCGTCACGATAAGTAGGAGGTGTTGTGAGATTGATGGAAATACGCAAGATCAAGACAAGTTCTGGATTTGGAGAAATGGCGCCTACGAGTAAAGCGAGCAATCGGACCGCGTGACTTGGGTTTTAGCGTGACTTGGCGCGCAGCCTGACGCGCTCATCGCAGCCTTGTGCTTCCTTGTTCAGCCTTGCCACACATGTGATGAAACACCTAATTTGTCACTCGAGAAATGAACGCTGCAGGTAGAGCATCAATATGAGAAATTCACTACTCCAGGGTATCATAGCGGTAATCCATGCAGGGCGACATTATGCAACAGGTCGTGCCAACTCGTATCACAAGTCTCCCAATTTCAGCAACTCCCAGTCCCCAAGGTATGCACATAAGGCACGGCTGCTGCCCTTGGTGCAGTAATGCACAATTTGGGTCTTCTTATCCTCCCCTACTACTTTCGCAATTTGCCTCAGGTCACTAGTTCTCGGCAGATACAACACCACGTTAGGTGTCAGCTTCTTGATGGACTCGTAGAGATGGCTGAAAGAGTATGGCTGCATTGCTTCGATGTCGAAGACTTCAGCTTCGCGGTATCCGGGGCCTGTATCCAAAGTAAGCGCCGACCTGATTTACTGATACTTGGGGTCATACCTCCCCACGGGGGACTGGCGAAAAGGACACCATAACTGCTAGCAATCGCCTTCAGTGCTTCCACAGTATTCCCCGTTTTAGATTCATCCAAGCCTAGAATCTCGAAACAATCCCCTTGGAACCAGGTGATCCGATCAGCAACACCATAGATCTCGGCATTGTGTTTGGCACAGGCTAGAGTCGCGGCGTCCTTCTCAATCGCATACACTCGTTTCCATTTGCCGGAAAGCGCGAAGGCGATGGTGTTGCCGCCCACGCCACACATGATGTCGAAGATGATCGACTTGCCCGGCGGTGCGGCCTCTGCTATGTGTTGTGCAATGGTACTACTCGGAGTCAGACAAACCTCATACCAGGAAAAAGAGGAGACGAGGAACCTACTTTGCGACCGACTCATGAGTGACTTCATACCATGAATCATCAGTCATCCAGATACCATCGTCATATTTTGAGAAGATCGAGTAGCCTTGATGCCAGTATCTACGAAAGGGAGATAGGTCAGCCTCTGTAGAAAGTGGGTGTTGCGATTCATACTTTTGAATGTCCCATGGAACTTCCTCGATACTCTGGTAATGATGAACGCCTTCGGGCAAAGGCGTTGCAGGCGGCCGCTTCTTGGAAGGATTGTCATTGTCATTTTCAGCACGCTCGGTGTTCTTGCGTTTTCTTCCCATCCTAACGTCTAGAAGTCTGTTTGGTACTTAGGCAGATATCGTTGGCGAGAATCGAATCGGCGGAGTTGATTTGGAGATGGGGCGGAGCGGAGTCGCCAAAATCACCGACGATGAATTCATTCTAGACTCCAACTCTGCCCGCAACTTTTCTTTAGCAGGCACCGTAGGTGCCTTTCCTTCAACATCCAACCGAACACTCATCAAGACTCTTTGGGACTTCGCAGCTGCTGATGGACAATTCTCAATTTCGAAGTCTAATTCAATCCGACCGAAATGCCACTCCATCGAGCAGCGGGACCTCCCCACCGACTTTCAAGAAGCCCGCACTTGGCTCCAGAGCCCGTGCATCGATTCCCATGACGCCTCGCTCCGTAGCGGGATACAATGCCTCTAAAGTATTCACGCAGCAACTTGCAGAATATCGAAAAGAACACGATGGACCACCTCCCACGAAAAAGTTCAAGTCAAGCGCACCGAAAGGCAGCAAACTCGCTTCTGGCTACCAGGACCGCAGCTTGGCTCGACAGACGGACGAGGAGCGTGTGGAGGCACTCGATGATAAGGAGAAGCGAGTCAAGGCATTGGAAGAGATGTACAAACTACAACAGATTGACGAAGCTACCTTTGAGAAGCTGAAAAGCGAGATTGGGATTGGTGGCGATCTTCACAGTACACATCTAGTAAAAGGCTTGGATTGGAAACTGTTGGAAAGAGTTCGACGAGGCGAAGATGTCAACAGCGCTCCAGTATCCGAGCCGGTGGAAGCGCCTGCTCAATTGAACGTAGACGACGAGCTGGAGGAAGCGCTGCAAAGAGATGTAAAGGCAGAGAGGCCGGATTGGAAGGAACCACAAGATGAAACCCCGGGGGATCTTCAAGAACCCATGACACGAGATGCGATCTTGCGGCGGCTGAAAGAGAGCCGAAGTGGAATATCAGCAGCCTCCCCTCCTGAACCAGCACTTGGAGCACGGTTCAAGAAGGTGACCTCGGAGAAGCCAAACAAGAAGAAATTCGTTGAAATCGTCAATGGACGGCGCCGGGAGGTGTTACTCATCACCAATAAAGATGGAACGACGAAGAGGAAGACTCGCTGGCTCGATAAGGAGGAGGATGTCCCAAAAGGTGATCGAAATCAACCTCTTGGGATGGAAGTGCCAGCGGAACTCCTAGCGAAGCAACAAGCCCTTCTGGACCAGCAGGCGGGTGAAGAAGATGACGACGATATCTTCCAAGGGGTGGGCGATTACGATCCACTCGCCGGCATCGATAGCGAGTCAGAAGATGAAGTGGTCGACAAGGAGACGGCAACAAGGGCAGAGACCACCGAACAGACCGCTGCATCGACGAGCAACAAGCCACGAAATTACTTTGCGACAAAAAATCAAGAAGAGGAAGCCGAGGATCGCACCAATCCGATTTTGAAAGATCCTACGCTCCTTTCGGCCTTGAAGCGGGCCGCAGGACTACGAAAAACGGAGGAGACGGGTGGGGATTCAGCTGTCGAGTCAGATCCTGATAAAGCCGCGAGGCAGCAGCAGTTGCTGGCTCGACTGAGAGAACGAGATAGGGCCGATGCTGCAGATCTCGATCTAGGATTTGGTGAGAGTCGAATTGCCGACGAGGACGACGAGGACGAAGCAGGGTGGGACGAGGGTGGAGGGACGGCGAAGAAAAGTGGACGGAAGCGTGGTCCAAAGAAACGCAAGGGCGATAAAGACAACGTGAGCGATGTAATGGCAGTGCTTCAAGGGCGTGAAAAGAAGCCCTGAAGCCCGAAGGTCATTATAGGATATTCAATCTCGTTCCCGTTTTCTTCATAAAGTTTCGCTTCTGCACGACATCTGACCGCGTGGCCGCAAGACGAAACGAAATGGCAATGTCAACACACTAGAAGACGATACTGGAGTAAAAGTCCATCGTACGTACAACGCACCACATGGTCGAGGGCCTGGAGCGTTTCTTAAATTGCACAGAGACCGAAGGGGGACCTCGTTTTGGCAGGAACCGCAAGCGGGGACAGATGAGTTTTCATATTTTCCCTCAACTCCCACCCCTGTTGACATTGCGCGGACTCCCGGAGTCGGGATAGCAGATGGTCAGATTTTCAAGACGACGAAGGGCAGATGGTGGTTAGGAAGTGAATCGGTGGAAATGGCGAGGAGGATGGAGATTAACGAGTACTAGTACATTCCCTTATAGATTACTGGTACAGGACCTCCATCCCCCTTGGATGCGATATAGATCTACCAAGTACGGAGTATCTATTCGTAGCACGTGCGTTGCTAGTAGTATGATCCTATCACGCCAGGAGATCCAGCCAGCTACGGGGAAACTATTCCATATATGGAAGTTCTCCGTACTAAATGCCTCCCTGTTAGCACCACCAGGACATTCCACTGAGCAGATGACGTGTCCATGCCAAGCCCCACAACCCACAGATTCTACACAAACGCATTCCCCCCCTGGCTTCCCTCATCATCGTCTATTCTAATACCTCAATCCTCTACTTACATACACGAGTATAGCATATCTGAGTACTATTCCCCCCTTCTCACACTGCCCGCAGAGTCCCCGTCGACAACCACTATTCCGTTCCTTGTTCAGGATGTCAAGAATGTACCGAGTACCTCGTACACCACTGGGATATTCTCGGCTAGTGTCCGTTTTCTCCTTGGGCCCAAGCAGGGGTCAGTTGCGTGGGTGGCTGGTTCCTGACACCAAGTAGCGTTGCGACCGGCAAGGCTAACCCTCATCGGATTGTTTCCATAGCCTAACTGGCTCACCCGTTTGCTGGAGCTCGCTGGAGCTCGCTGTGGTGGATGTTTCCCCTGCATTGCCGCCCCCATTGGCGGTTTCAGGTCAGATCTTTACCAATCTGGCCGCTGACTGGCTTCGGAACGACCAGATCCTGCGACAGTAGCCTCGTTGCCAATTGACCTCGCCTGTTCTGCAGCTTTCCCCTTTTCTCGCCCCAGCCTGGGAATCTGGGACTCCCATGCCAGCACCCAGGACCGTTACGATAGCCCGACCCATGGTCACGGCATTTCTGATACATGTCATTTTCACCGTTTCTCTTCTCTCTGCCAGCAAATGGGTCTTGAAAAGACCCGTCTCTTACAACAGCGGGGAACATGCGGTCTACCATCTACCAGGATTCCCGTCACACGAAAGACCACCATGAAACGTGCCAACCCGTTTTTGCTGTCCTGTTCACAACTCTCCTTCAACCCCTTCCGCCATGTTCTCCATCGACCCCCTCTGCTGGCAGAGGTATAACTCTGAGGTTCTTGTCGTTTCATTTGCATCTCCTTCCTTCTCCTTCCTACACAGCTGTCTTCCCCCGTTGTTGGTCTCTGACACGTTTGTGCGACACATTGCACTTCGTCTTTCTTTCTGCAAGGCTAGTCCTTCATTCCGTCATTCGCTGCAGAGCTACGCTCGCGGTCACTCTTTCGCCCAACCAGGTCCTTCATTGATTGAATCGGCTACAGAATTCCCCAGGCGGGTCGTTCACACATTACATATACTATACCTCATCGCTTACCTGCAAGACTACTGCACCCATCAAACACTATCCCCGTCACCAAGCTTACTCGTCTGATTCAATATGATTACCAAATACTTGTCTGTGGCGTTGTTCGCCTCGGCCGTTTTGGCGTATCCTAAACGACACGAACGATTCCACTATGGCAGTGGCACAGGTGGTGGCTGGGCTATGCCAACTGGTGGCATCTACCCCATGAATGGCACGGCTCACACCAAGGGTCCAGACTCTGGTGCTTCAGTGGAGACACCCTCTTCTGCCGTGGCTACAGCTGTCAGGACTGTCACCGTTCAACCCATCCCGCTCGAATCATCTT
>WJFF01000014.1:44536-60934 GCA_011800825.1 Fonsecaea pugnacius | reverse complement strand
TTCTCTAGCCCGCCCGAAATTGCAGCAGTCGCTTCCAGCCCCGGCCTCGCAAATACGGATGCCGCCCCAACAGTGGCCGCTGCAACGGCCGCTGCTCCAACCGATGTTGACATGTCATCTTGCTTCGTCTTGACTACCACCATCACCGCCACATCTGTCCAGTACGTCACGGTCACAGCAACTGCTGACGTTGGCGGATCCGAGGACTCGGGCAAGAACTTCGGCGTCCCTTCGGACTCTACAGCAACTCTCCCCTCCGAGGAATCTGCTCCTTCAGGCGGTGCAGGTCAATTCTTTGGGGCTTCATCGTCTCAAAGCTCGACCTCGGCTTCATCTATTACGTCCGCTGCACTGGGTGATTTGTCTTCATCAAGCTCAATCAGCCTTGTTTCGGTTTCTCCTACTGCTGGGCAATTCTTCCCCGGCGGCGGAAGAAGCTCGGGTATCCCATCCTTCGGTGGTGGCTCTTCCGTCCCCCCAACAGTCATCCCAACGACACTAGCCACTGTGACTGGTGGGTCTCCCGCTTCCAGCGCAGCCAGCAGCGCCT
This sequence comes from Fonsecaea pugnacius, assembly GCA_011800825.1. NCBI lineage: Eukaryota > Fungi > Ascomycota > Eurotiomycetes > Chaetothyriales > Herpotrichiellaceae > Fonsecaea > Fonsecaea pugnacius. The sequence goes on along the minus strand of WJFF01000014.1, from coordinate 60,384 downwards.
CGTCTGCGTCGTCGTCCGCCTCAAGCCCAAGCTCTCCTCCTAGCACTGGCTCGTCAGGCAAGAGAGGTCTCTCTTACAACGATGCTTCCTTGACTGACGCCTTCTCCGGCAAGGGCATGAGCTGGGCGTACAATTGGGCAGCATCGCCAGGTGGGCAGATTGTTTCTGGTGCCGAATTTGTCCCTCTCCTCTGGGGCCAGAACTCCATCTCGAGCTGGTCTAGTGCTGTGCAGTCCGCCATCGCCAGCGGATCCAAGCACGCATTGGCTTTCAACGAACCTGATCTCGATTCCCAATCAAACATTGATCCCGCGACGGCCGCCAAGCTGTACATCGATAACATGAACCCCCTCTCCGGCCAAGTTGAACTTGGGTCGCCCGCCATCACCAACGGAGCGGGCACCAGCCCACTCATGGGTATTGATTGGCTCAACGCCTTCTTCGAGTCCTGCAATGGTCAGTGCAAGGTCGATTTCGTCGCCTTCCACTGGTACGACTCGGCCAGCAACTTCGCCTACTTCAAGAGCCACGTCCAGGACGTCATCACGGCTGCCAAAGCCAACGGGGTCAGCAAAGTCTGGCTCACCGAGTTCGGGGCTTCCGGAAGTGACAGCGATGTTGCCAACTTCCTGACTCAAGCCATCGACTTCCTCGACTCGACAGACGCCGTCGAGAGGTACGCGTACTTCATGTGCTCCAACGGCATCCTCGTCAACGGCAACTCGATCTCATCGCCCGTAGGCTCTGCCTACGCTGGCTAGGAGACATGACTGATCGGCCAATCCCCTTTTTCTTCCAACTCGTGTGTTGTCTGTATGTGTGTAAGCCACCCAGACTTTGTGGTCAAGCACACGTTCGCCACCACCCCAGTTTTTTAGATCTTTTTTTTATATATTACGTTCAATGTATTATATTTTTGGGCCAAAAGAAAAGGAAAGACAGAATACTTGGTTTCTTCAAACCTTCAAACCATATTTCTCATCTACGAGCGATGGGAAATCCAGTACGTCTTTCTTTTTTTCTTTTGGGATGAGTTTTCAGGGGTTTTTTCTTGGGACGGAAAAGGAGGGACCGGAATTTATCAGGTCTTTCTTGACAAGACTGGGAAATGGGAAATGGGATCACAGAAACAAGAACAAAAACTTGGGAAGAGAGGCAGAGACACATTATCTTCGTCACCAACACTACCATCATGGGATTTGGGTACCCGAGAAAAGCAAAGAGGATATATCCACATACACTCACACGCTCAGTTGTGTGCTATATCTTTCTGGGGAGGTTGTGGAGCAGGCAGGCAGGGGATAGAAAACCAAAACGACATGAAAACGATATAGAGAGAGACACAGAGAGTACGATTGTACCAAACCACCCAAACACTCCTTTTAACGATGTAAACGAAAGAGCGGGAATGCATTCCGTACCAAATTTTGGCGCATGAAACTCGAGGTGAAATTTATACATACATACATATACAACTTCGATGCCTGCCTCGCCGGCAAGTCTGGAACATTGTTGGATAGATCTATCCGGGTGACATTTACCCGTCTTTCTCAACGCCGCCACTGACTACGGATTTTCTTCGTCGTCTCGCTCCATTGCGTCAATCCCATACCACCTGTGTGGTTCTCCTCCAACTCCATGCCCAATGTCCCACCATCCCAGTCTATATCGGTATCGGCCATCGGACAGTCCCCGGCCACCGTGTCCCATGACGCGCTGCCCAACAGGGTCATCCAAGTCGCACATTCGACTCCCCGCAAACAGCGCCGCGACGCCGGCAATGGTACACGGATTGAAAGGGACTAGCTCGTGCAGCTTGGTACAGTACGCGGCGAGCGAGGCGAGCACAAAGATGAGACCCAGCTGAACCTGGAGGATGAGCTTCGCGGTACGGTCTTGGACGATCCGAGCTTGCGAGGTCGCGTCCAGGAGCGTGCCTGTCACAGCTGTGCGGTTTCCAGAACTCGTTGCAGAGTCCTCGGCCGAAGTGTTGGTGGGAACTCGCATGTTGCTTGATATGGCCTGCGCCATGTACCGACGGTAAAACCTACGGATGCCGCCGTAGACCTGGGAGACATCCGCCTCGTGGGTACTTGCCAGAAGAGACATTTCCAGCGGCTGCTTCCCGAAGACAACGCCTTGAAAGAAATGGTCTAATGGGGGTGAGTTCTCCGCCAGTGTGGCAGTACTGTTCCCTGTTTGGTTGAAAGAGGAGAATTCATCGTCCATGTGCAGTTGCAGCCGGAACTGGAACGCCGTCTCGCCGTCCGCGCTACTGGGGAGTCGTTCTGTGGAAGATTCATTCACCACGGGAGGTTGAGTTGTGGAAATAGTGAGGTCCGGCCAGGTAAAAGTCACGTTCGCTTGTAGTTGGTCGATGTACTGATAGCACATTAAGGTCGTCATTTCTGTATTTGACTCGGCGTTGACGTCTGCATATCCATAGATCAACACCAGAGATGGACATCCAGGAGGGTTATCCGGCTGTGTGTTTGGCGAGATTTCGCCAAAGCTAGAGGCCTGTATTGGATCAAATGGACCGACATGTAGATCCAAGAGCTTACCGACGAAACTCGAGTTTCCCCTCAACGTGAAGCTGTTACTGAGCTGAATCGAATTTGCCGTACCGTTTGGACCACCACGGAGACACGCTGGCGGTAAAGGCACAGTAGCATAGACGGAGGCCTGAGCTGTCTTGATCCTGGAATTATAGCTTGCTGACACATTCACCATATCTCTAGCCAGTTCCACACACTCCAGATCGCCGCGCAGGGCGGGAAGTTGAATCTGTAGAGTTGCGTTGGTGTCAACACCACCTTTCGTAGACACAACAACAGGTTTCAGGGAAGGTAGGGCTAGTTCTCCATATGTGAATTGCGGATAGTCCAGACCCAGACTTTCCGTTAAGCTTGCTACAACAGCTGCGGAGCCGTCGTTCTTGACACTATTGACCCAGTTCGTATCGAACATATCTGCGCGATCCAAGGAGACTGTCCCAGTCAGGGGAAGGTTATCAACAGTATACAGGCCGGAAACCACAATAGTAAGAACACTTGCGATGAGGCTGGCAAGCACAGAAAGTCCAGTTCCCCATTGACGGTGTCGCAACGAGTTCCAGATGGCAAGTGGAGGCAGGCAACCAAGATTTGATGTTGCGATACTTCTCGTTGCCGAAGCCCCAACTTTGGAATGGAGCGCGTTGTATGGTGCTAAAACGGTAATGTTGAAATCGAGAGCATTAATCATAGTTGCAACTAGAAACATCAACAAAGCAGGGAGAAACCGGGTGTATATGGTGATGGACATGCTGGTAGATCCCTGGACAGCGACGAATCCATGGTGTTTGTCTGAAATATGTTGTAAGACCTCGAGTGCTCCGAGGGCAATCAGTGGCAGAACCAGGCTGACGATGACAACTGGAAGTTTGAGTGTCAGAGGACTCCACCATATCGTCTCATCATTTCGAGCCACATGGTTATCGTCTTTGTCATCTGAAGAACGAACAGGGTTTGATAGCGAGATTGAGATGAGACGATCATCGTCATTAGCCCCTTGAGACTCAGCATTGAATCTGAAGCCTTGAAGTTTGGCACGAAGCTCGTCATCTCCACCGAGCCCGACCTCCCTCAACGTTCCCCTGAAATCGGGACTATGGGTTAAGAGCTCTGCAGTCCTGCTTGGGGCTTCAGGATTGTGAAGACACGGATTCTTCGGTCTCTTCCAGAGGAGCCTTAACGTCAACAAAGCCATTACGACGCAGCCAGAGACCATAATCCAGAGCGACAAGTCGCTAATCTGGAGTCTCTCTTCATTTCGAAGGAAGGTACCAGGGAGAGTGGTGTTGTCATTGCTGATTATGTATTTAGCGGCCGACTGAAGGGCAATTTGTTGAAGAACCTTTTCCGCGGCTGCAATCATAGTGGTTTCATTCAGCAAGTCTTCATATGTGCCGCCAATAATTGCTGCCATCATTTTGAAAAGGACATTAGGATACTCCAGAACGTTCTGGTTGTCCACCAGATTACCAAACATGTCTGCGCTGGCACTGAGAGCCGAAGTGGTGAGAACGCCGAGATCGAAGCCTGTGAAATTCCCTGGCATGGTCCTATTGCTGTCGCCCGTGCGGGTCGTCCGGATTCGCCGAGGAACACTCTCAAGGTCATAAGATAGCTGAATGTTCTCGACCGAGAACCCCGACCTGCAAGCTATGCCAGTCATTCGTGCCACGGCTGTAAACCAAGCTGCTGCCGTAACTGGATCTCCCAAAGTCAAGTCGCTCGCATTGGCGATTGTTTGATTGTAGCGGAAGTCTATCAGGGTCAATAGCTGCCAATTATCTTGCCCCCCGAGAGATGTGTGCGTGTTGCAATCAATTTGTTGTACCAGAGGACTCAGCTGACGTTCCGGACAAACAAAAGTCTGAGGATTGAGAGCATAGACCGGCGTCCCTTTCCCGGCTGCTCGCAGAGAACACTCTGGGAACAACAATTGGAGGGTGTCCTGGGGATGAAAATCTGTTACGTTTGCAGGTTGAAGGTTGACTGTCACGGGGGCACTTTCACAGTGGTATGTTGGGACAAGAGCTCGAACTTCTGCGCTGACTGTTCCGTTAGCGTCCTGACCCTGTACCGGCAGCCTGAATTCCCCGATTTGTTCGTACACCATTTCAGCAGTCGTTCCATCCGCGTAAGGCAACCCCTTGCTCATAGCAGCGTAAGCCGTGTATGCAATTGACGGGTCGAAAAGCCCTTGATTTGCTGACGCGTCATAGAGTGAACCGTCCAGCCTTGTGATTCTTGAGACTTGAACTTGACTCCTGGGTAAGGCGACGGGATCCGGGAAGAGAAGACCAGTGGAGGCAAGTGTGATCAGCTTGAGAACAACAAATCCCAATATAGTGGTAATAATGGTGAAATGTCTGTTCTTTGCCGCGGTGTAGAAGCTTATAACTTGTAGGGGCGACTTGTAGTCGAGCAGCACGCTTTGCGATGGGTGAGCATTTCCTCGAGCTAGCTCATCCCAAGGCGTAAGAGCCTTACAATAGTAATCGATCTGTCGCCATGCAGCAAGAACAATTGTGAGCACCGCAGTCGGGCCATACGTCCATGTGAAATGGTTTGAGGTCCGAAGACCTATGCCGTCATGTTGTTTGGTCACATATAGCAAGAGCAGCAGCATTGAAATGAGAGCAACGAAGGTCAATGTTGTTGCTAGAAGAAAGCTCGTGTGCAGCCAGATCGGATTCCATGTTGTCGGTTTCGATTTCAGAGTGGTTGAAGCCTTCTCGGTCTCGTCTGGCACGGAACCAGGACTTGTGACTCGCTGGGTACGGAAGATATCCTTGGGGAATCTGAAATGGAAGTGGAATATGGGCACCAACCGACGTGGTTTGTGTCGCTGAACCCGATCAGCGAATTGTGTCTGCATGTCATGTATCCCAATGCCGACGAAAGGGATTTCTCCAGCGGAGTGAGAGACGAAGGATTGGGTATCCGAGGTTGTTACACCACAGAGAGACCATTTAGATATTGGCAAAGTATATTTGTCGAGATGATATAGAGTAAGATCTTGTTCGAGGCAGCGTTCTGGCCGTGGCCAATGATGCGGTCGGCGCTTAGTCGTACCGCCTTGCCGCTACTTCGAGATTTGAGACCATGTGCCACATGAAGCGAGGGCATCCAAAGTTGATGGGACCTTGCTTTTAGCCGGAGTATGCTCCTTTTCGGGTTGTTCCATCATTGGCGGGGTTGTTCGATGCGTTTTCGAGCAAGTCTGTAGCCCAATGTGGTCAACAGGTTGCACCATCTATTGGTGGACTGGGGGTCAAGCGCCGACTCTCTGAGATGGTCAGACATGCGCAGCGACACTAAAGCCCGAGATCATAGTGCTAAAGAAAGAAAGTCCACGGGCGTCTGTTGAAACGGTTGACAGTGTCGCAGATCCACATCTCTTCTATTCGTTTCAGGCCTCCTATTGGCCAGCCTCGTCAGGGTGTCAGGCTTGATCGCCATACCGAGTACATCTCGAGCCCTTCTGAAATGCAAATGTATTCTCGTTATTGTCTGATCCATGCCAGGTATGTTGCGCATTCGTCGCATCGTCCTGACTTCGCTCCGAGAAATGGCTCCGCGGAAAGGGTACGGCGACAGTGGCCACAGCAGAGATTCTTAGAACAGAGCGCAGGGAAGCTAGAACTGCCAACAGTGCAATACCTTGTACATTGTTTTACCTTAAGATGGATTCATACATTGAATCAAGTTGAGGCTCTTTTCAGTCCTTGCTCAGCCGCCTCGACGAGGGGCAGAAGATTTCTCTCCCTCAACATTGGTAGCAGACTCAGAAATGCTTCGCGTGCCTTCGCCTTGTCGCCATTATCCAGCAACAGGTCTGCGCGGGTCATCTGGGCAGAGATCAAAGCGGCGGTGCAGATTTCATCGCGCTCTTCAAACTTGACAACATCGGCCGTGGCGATTGCCTGGTCCGCCCATCTCAGGGCGGCGCGTCTGCCGGCCGCTAGGGTGTCCTTAGTCGCTGGCTTCCCATTGATCTTCGCGGTCGGTTTCTTCAACGCCATGTCCATGGCAGAAGCGATGTTGCTGAGGACTTGAACCTCTTTACAGGATCTAGTGCCGTTGCACGACGCCCTCAGCGGTTGCAAGGTGAGCATATATAGTTGGATTGCGTTTTCCTCTTCTCCCGAAGTCGCATAGAGATCGCCCATTTGAGACAGCATTGCAGCAATTTCCCCAGTAGTCAAGCCTGCGCCATTTTCCTCGGTGAAGGTATTGACCTGAGGGTTCTTGGTCTCCTTGACGACAAGCCCGACCGCATCAGACAGGACTTGTTTGGCCATGGTGGGATTCTGGAGATAATCGCTTTCGTACATTGACGAAACTTTAATCTTGAGCTTGACGATTCCCTTGATCAGATTCGCGCGGAAATCTGCTGTCTCTGGATCCAGAGCAGATGGAGTATCGCTCTTGACGGACTGTGCTTGGTCGAGTTCTGCCAGCTTTTGTTCGAGATCCGAAGAGATACCATCGAGAATCTCGATGGCAGCCTTCACGTGTCCAAACTCTTCTAGCATCTGGGAGAAGCGAACCCGAATGCCGACCGTGTCTTTGCTATACGGGTCCATCCCAACCTCCTCCGCCTTCTTGATAGCTTGCATGAAGTATTGTGACGCGGTGTCTGGGTCTGGCGAGATGTGGGTATAGTGCAAGGCCAGCCGTAGTTGGTCTTCGACCGCCGGAGGATATACTGAGGTGCCTTTCTTCTCCCTCCGCCACTGGTCGTATGCCATGATGATGAGCAAGACTACTGAAGCAGTCGAGCCAAAAAGCAGGAACGGAAACAGGACAGGGTGCTTGACTCGGGCATCGATGACCGCTTGTTCGAATCGGTTGGGCGGTCTCGCATAGTTTCTGGCGTTTCTCGTCTGGACTCGTGAGTTGAGGGAGGGTGAGTTCCGGACTAGAGACCGTGATTTGGCCAGGCTGTGGAAGCGATTGAGGCAAGCTCGAGAGGAAGCGGGTTGTGCAGGCCTGAAGCTGCGCAGTATCTGACCTGTGAGCATACCGGACTTCATGTTCGTGACTGACGATAGCAATATTGTTCTCGAGAATAAGAGAGAAAAGGGAAAACCGTAGGTGCGGCAGGGTATTGATGGTCTAACGTTTTTGACGCGGGAAATAAATTTGAGATTCTACCCCAGATTTCTCGCGACTGCGGCCGACGTCACCATCGTCGCGGCGCCACCACTCGTATTCCCATCGTATTTGCCAAGTCTCTCTGCCCACCTCCTCTTGACATGCTCTACATATTTCCTCAACAGCTCCAAAATGTGCGGGAGATACGCGCTAGGTCTCCGTGCGGCGTTTGTGCGGTATCAGCTTCAGCAACAGGGCATGCCTGTTGACGATGGCCCCGACGACGATGAAGCCCGCGAAACCTACAACTTCCCTCCCGGATCCTTTGGCCTTGTTTACAGGGCAGATGTCCCGGACCAAGGGGTCAGGGACAACGACGAAGCAGGAACCAGCGACGCTGCAGAACACGAGAGTCAAGCAGAGCAAGTGGAACAAGAGCCGCAAGAGTCAACCCCACCAACATCCAGTCAATCGAAGCACTTCAATTACCAGCTCAAAGTCATGAAATGGGGGTTGATCCCCTTTTGGACCAAACGTGCCCCCGACTACGGCTCCATGTTGCGTACTATCAACTGCCGCGACGACTCTCTAATCGAGAACCGAGGTATGTGGAACACGATGAAGCAGAAGAAGCGCTGTTTGGTCGTGGCGCAGGGCTTTTACGAGTGGTTGAAGAAGGGCCCCGGTGGAAAAGAGCGGATCCCATATTTTGTCAAGAGAAAAGATGGCAATCTGATGTGGTTCGCTGGACTATGGGATTGTGTCAAGTATGAAGACACAGGGGAGAAGTTGTACACCTACACCATCATCACAACGGATGCGAACAAGCAGTTGCAGTTCCTACATGATAGAATGCCGGTCATTCTGACTCCAGGGACTGAAGAAGTCAAAATGTGGTTGGACCCGACAAGGAACAAGTGGAGCAAGGAGCTTCAGGCGATTCTGAAACCATATGAGGGTGAGCTTGAATGCTATCAAGTGGACTCAGCCGTCGGGAAAGTGGGAAACAATTCACCCAGCTTCATTGTTCCGATTGACAGCAAGGAGAACAAGAAGAACATCGCCAACTTTTTCAGCAATGCTGGAGCAAAGAAGCCCACGGATAAAGTCAAGGTCAAAACAGAACAAACCCTGCCTGCGGCTGAAGAAATTGGAGACGGAAAAGCCGTGCCGCTGCCTGCAACGAGCCCCCGGTTTGAAGGAAAGCAAGGCATGAAACGACAGCATGATGACGAAGCCCAGGGTAGCCCAACGAGAAAGCAGACGAAAGTGTCCTCCACTACTCAGACCTTGAAGTCTCCTCCACCCAAGACGACTCTGGGTAAGAAGCCGAAGAGTGCAACTAGCAACAAGGACATGACTCTGAAGTCTAGTCCCGCAAAGAAAGTCGAACCAGGAATGCAACAGATCACTAATTTCTTCAGCAAGTGAAAATCCCTAAATGTGAGCCCCAGCGAGGGCTGGTCATATCTCTGCCATTCGCCCATCACGTTCGGGAGACGTTACCAGCTCCTCACTTACTTTGACCTCGATCCACTTGCCGCCAGCCGCCTTGCGGACATTCCGCAAATGTCGCGCCACAGACTGCGCAGTGCTTCGAATCCTGTCGAAGCGTTCACGTTCTTTCTTGTACCGATAGAGCCTGCGCTCGGCCTCGATATCCTCATCCTTAGCAGGAGTGCCGTGTCCTATCGCCGAAGGACGAACAGGTCTCCATCCAACTTCTAGAATCAGCGTCTCGAGCCCGCGCCAGCCACTGTTCCATTCAGGACCAGCCGTTTCCTCCGCAGGGGGAGACTGTGAAGGCAGCAAAAAGAACGATTCGGCCCGTGGGCGTTTCCATTCAAGTGCAGCAAACCAGTCTCCACAGCCTGTAAGATCCAGCCATTTTAGGCAGTATAGGGAGCGGCTCAGTGTCCGCAGTATTCCTGCTGCTTCTCGCCAGTCGTCGTCGAGGGACGTATAAATGCTCGACCCGTCATACACAGCCGCTGCGGAATCGGGTAGGTTGGTTAGGGCTCGTGTGAACGCGGCGTTTGGCGTGAGTGTAGGTTGAGGCCAGTGTGCCAGAGAAAGAGAGGTCAAAGTGCCCAATTCAGCAGTCAGAGCAAGAAGCGAAGACCACGAGGCAGCCTTGAAGTTGTATGGAGAGACAGCGAGGGACAGATGCCTCAAATTCTTGAAGATGTGGATAGTCTTAGGAAGTGGATTGATAGTTGGAGTGTCTGCTGCGTGTTCGCCGTTTGCGTCAATGTCCCAGCTGTCTGGCGTAGGATCCAATGTTGCAGTTCGATTCTCAGTTGTCTTCTTGATGGGCATGGTACCTGCATTCTTAACCAATAGATTTCTTTCCAGCTGTTTCAAAGTCGTCCAAGTCCCTACGGCGTTGCTCAAATCTAATCTTGTGACCTGCGCCTTGTCCTCGCTGTCCGTTTCATCTAAAAACAGAATCTTCAAGGGATTGCTCCGGACCGTCTCGCTGTATACAGCAATGTAGCTCAACAGGTTTTCCCTGATTGAGACAGGCAGTTCCCCAAAATAGTCGCCGTCATTCTCTGCGTGCCATTCCCAATTGCATGCTATGTTCTTCAACACGAGATGCTGGAGGGAGGTGACAGACGGGAAGGCTCCGTTCGGCAGATTACTCGACCGCACTTGAATGCGACCATTTCCAATGTCCGGATCGGCGGTAAGAGCTACTGGGCAAGTGGAAGCAGTCGAAGTGCTGCGTCTGCCTGTGAGCCAGCTCTGTGGTGGAGGCGGACCAGGGATGTGCCACAGTAAACTTGGACCCAACTCGCCGCCAGCTGCGCGAGGACCATGTCTGCGTCGCGGGGCAGGTGCAGGCGGCGTAGGTAGGTCAAGGACGGCTCTCACAGAAGGGTGGACAGAGGATGCGTTGGCGGCAGTATCAGACCTCGCGCCATTTCTCAGTTGCTGGCGACGAGACTCCCGAATCAGGTCATTGACAGTGCGTGGAGCGTCCGAATTTTCAGGTCTGGAGGCCTGCGACTTCGAGAGTGAGAGGGTATGAGGACTGCTGGACTGCGGTTTGAGGAATAGGACTCGTTTTTGGTGTTTCTTCGGCATGGATCCAGCCGTGACGGGGAACGAGGGAACAGGCAAGTGAAGTCCACAGGGAAGAGGGCGAGGATGAATACCTATCGAGCTATATCGAGCTATCTTGCCTGTGTATATGGAGTCATGATCGAGTCAGGAAGGGAGTCATGGATATAGGTAGTAGTCATTTGACCGCCACCTGTTCCAGACTGGACCATCACGTGTAGCCAAGAGAGAGTATGTACTTGCTCGTATGTCATTCCCGCTGTCAGTGACTGTCACAATATCCAACCGCTTATTGCCTCAATGCAAAGGCGGCTACCTGGCATACGAGGTGTATTTGGTGCATGAGATTAGCAGTCTGCATCGAGACACTAAGGAAGGCTAGGTTGGGGGGAGAGCGATCCCAGAGTTAGAGGTGGAAGTGGACTCCTGGCGCTTTCGGATAACGGGAAACAAGCGTGTGGGGAGTCATTCTCACTCACAGGCTCTCTTGGCGAGGGCTACTGTAGCTCTTTTGACCACAAAGGTAATAGGCGTGGCAGGGCTGAGGCGAGGGCAGGATAAGAGGGCAACAGTCAAAATCCACATCATTGGTGTTATACAGATCTATATAGGCTGCCTTTCCTGTGAAGCTGTGAGGGACGATGCTGGTGCCACTAGGAGCCCATGTAACCGCCAACGTGTTTCTACCCATCCAAGAAACACTGGCTGCACTTTCACGATCTATCCGCTATTCCTAGGCCCATCTCTTTCTCTTCCGGTCATTGTTTTCTTGGATCGCTAGAAGTACACGTGTTTTCCACGAGTAGTCGTAGGTCGACCGTACTCGACCGCTCTTTCGCATGGCAGCGTCCTGAATAGTGGTGGCACATCTAACGTCTTGTTTGCTTCGCCACGAGTGTTGTCGGCAGGAAAGCTGGTCGAAGCTCGAGACTTTGGGTAGACGCATAACGCATCTCAGCTCCGAAAATGTCGAATCTGCGCACTCCCGCGCAGGTACCGCTCCCAATCCGTATTTGCTCCGGTCAGAGGTTGGAGAGGCGAAACGCATTCTCCGGGAATATGCGAAGGAGAGGTAGGGTATGATGGTATCGATTGAGCTGAGCCTTCTAGAAGCCGGGCGGGTTGAGTCTCTGACTGACTCTCGTCCATTTTGGTAGCTCTGAAATATTTCATCAGCAATTGTATGCGCGGATGAGAGCTTGCCAGACATACTGTGAATGCCTTTCCTGTATTTCTTTTCCTTGCGATCAAAAATCGTGTACTTGTCCTTTGGAAGCATCTCCTCCTCTCGAGGCATCTCCTGGTACCATCGTTCTACCGCTTTTGCCGTCATTCCGCCATTCTTTTGCAGGGCAGTGCTGACCGTATCGACGACTTTATCGACCAATTTTAATCGCTTTCGTTGACGCGCTTTCTGCATCGAAGAGAGGCGCCAGGGGATTTTCCTGCAAGCAAGATTCAATTAGTATTGACGACAGGCGAAGAGCTCCCTTTTCGACATAGACGCACCATAGAAGGCCTCCTGCTAGAGGAGAAGTCGGCCTGAACATGACTGGCGAAATTAAAAGGAGAATGGAATTGACTGATCAAGTGCAGATCGAAAAGTGAGCTGCTATTGTTGGTAGGAGAATGGGAAAGTTGAGCGCTATCGGAAATGGTCCCGCAATCATTCGCTCCGCAGCTTCAGCAAAAAAAATCCCGCCGACTTACTGACAGCCAACAGCTCCGGCACGACGCCTCTAGCAGACATGGATTGTTGAGAATTTCTATCTACGGCGCTCCGCGATTCCTCCCTTCCTTAATAAGACTCGATGGACTTCATTACCTTCGTTCCTTTGCCGCGCTACAGCACCAATGCCCTTCCACCGCGATGACCTCAATCTCTACCAAAACCTGGAGTCCCCGAGCTTTTTCTGGCGCGGTGCTTCGTACCAAACGATCCTTACCGTTGCCACATTGTCGCGTCTCTTCCTCTACACTCTTAACAAAACCGAAGTTCAAGGCCTGCCCCGGTTTCTCGACCTTTTAAAGTCGCGTGCCGACTTCAAAACACGTCGTCGCGGGCTGTTGACCGTCTCGAACCATATTTCCGTCCTCGACGAGCCTTTAATATGGGGTGTTCTCCCTTTCTCCTTCGCAGCCTTCCACGGCTATATGAACCACCGCTGGAGTTTGGGTAGTCATGATATCTGCTTCAAGAATGCTTTTACATCCCATTTCTTCACATTGGGCCAGGTCCTCCCTATCCACCGCGGCGCACACTCACCTTTTGGTGGACCCTACCAGGCAACGATGACCGAAGCTGTCCGCCTCCTATCCAAGATCTCTGCACAGAAGCAATCGCTCAGTCCCCTGAGCAACCCGCGCTTTCACAAGGATTGGAAGCCTCCTCAATGGCCCTGGGATTGCGTGGATCCGTTTTCCGAGATCTCCCCTCCACCGTCCTACCCATCACAGCCCTCTGATGTGAGGTGGTATCTCGCCCCATCGCGCTATGCAAGCAACTCTTACAGCTGGTTACACATCTTTCCCGAGGGAATGATCCACCAAGCCACTGACAAGACGATGCGCTACTTCAAATGGGGTGTGGCCCGACTCATTCTCGAGCCGCCCGAGTGTCCCGACGTGGTACCTATGTTCATTGAAGGGACAGACCAGGTTATGCATGAGAGTCGGTCGTTCCCTCGCTTCATACCCAGGATCGGGAAAAGAATATCTCTTACAATCGGGCGGGAGCTGGACGTTGAGGCCGTGTTTGGCGACCTGCGCAAGCGCTGGCGAGATCTAGCCGACCGCCATGCCCGTGAAGCCGGATTGCCCGGATGGGACGAAATGATTCTGGGCCTTGTGCCAGAGAACTTGGCCAACCATCCCGAGGCCGTGGAACTGAGGATCGAATGTACAAAACGTGTCCGGGAGGCGGTCCTCGAGGTCAGACGCTCCAGGGGTTTGCCGGACGAAGATCCCAAGAATGGAGTGGTCGAGACCTGGGCGAGAGAAGGGCCGAAGCGTGAAGGCTTGATGGACGACGGCACTTGGGTCAAGGACACCTAGAAGAGGGAGAACCAGTGTGCACGGGAAGGACTATGCGGGTTTTTTGCGCCCATCCGTGATTATTATTCCCATGTCGATGAGGCTCTTATAGCTTTCCACAATGGAGATTTGACATCCTGACACTCAAACAGAACGTGGATTCGCTCGCTTCTTCCTGTGCGGACTCGGATTCTCCATTGCCACCGCCACTGCGAGGAATAGGTATCAATACATAATACATATATACCCGGTATAACCTACGTAACTCTAGCCTGGCACTGTCCCGTCAGGTCAGGGTCAAGCCAGTCAGTACAGCCAGTCAAGGGACGCGTCTTGTTCCACTATTACTATTATAAGAGAAAGGACAGACTCATACAGGAGCCAGATTCCCAGTTGACCACCGACCTGCTTTAAAGGATAAAAAGACATGTCCTCATTCAGACCTAAACACTTATCTGCAGTTGTACTGGGGTATCCGAGGCTGCCACAAACACCAACCCAGCCCTGCAAACGACACGCCCGCGCTTTCATTGTCGTAGCCTTTTTCCAATGCCACGAACCCTGTTATCCAAATATTTCTCGGGTCGTCCGCCTGCCCCTCCCAGCCCGCTAAAAATACAGGCGTCGCCGACCCAATCTGTCCCAAATGGTACCAGAGTCCCCTGAGAGAACCACCAGAGCTATCCAGAATCATAGTTATCTCCCGCTGCAAAAAAAACGTGCCTAAAACAGCCACCTCAAGCTGAAGCGGCCACTTGCTGAGAGGCCGTTGTGGGGGCAGTTGGATCTTCGCCTGGGCTTGTCTCTGCCCATGCTCCCCACAGGCCTCGTTTCGCTCTGATCCGCAGGGGCAGTCCTATAGACTTGTCGCCTTGCTCAACCTTTATTGCGTCCTTGGTGGCTAGAACTAGCACCTCAAAGAACATTTTCGTGGCATCTTCCTTGCTTGCCCGACCTTCTGGGACGAGATCTTGTAGGAGCACGGATTTCTTGGCTGGCGAAGATGGATTCGCATCATCAGCATTGCCAAGTCGGTCACGCAGGAGATGAACTGCATGTTGTGTCCCGAGTGAGATAGGGCCACTGTCAGCAGGATGGACAAGTGGCACCGTTGTATCGTTAAAAGTGCCGTCGCCTGCATCATCGTCGTCCTCGACAACATCGTGCAAGACTGGAAGACCGTCGCTCATGGGTAGAGGGGCTATGTCATCCAGGGTGATGTCGCGCTGAGCATCATCAAGGTGGACACCTTCATCCTCCATTGCATTCTCTGGACCTTGTAGTCGTGGGGACTTTTCACTGTGCTCGTCTTCGCTTAGACCACCGATACCGCTATCTCGCTTCCTTTTGAGTTGCCCGGATTTTGACACTGTCTCAAACGACAATAGACCTTGGAGCTCGGGAGCCCAATCTTTTGACTGGCCGTCATTCATCGCGTTCAAGACAAAGGCGCCGCTCTTTTGCATGCTAACCAAAGTCAGGAGAAGAGGGTCTCGAGGAAGAAACGATGGAGGGCGCAAGATCTTCGACCGATCTTCTGCCTGTGCTTTGATTTGCTTATTGTGGAGGACGGTTTCAACGTCGGGCATGAGGACTTTCTGCTTTCTACTCCGCTGACGTTGCTGGACTACCACTTCTTCGATCTCCTCTTCCGGTGGGTTTTGGAATGTTGTGTCGAGTTCGCGAAAGATGTCAGAGTTAGCCTCTGATAAGGGAGATTCCGTGTCTCGTCCACGAGCCGGGCTCCCCGCCGCTCGTCGTAATTGGAGTGTCTCGTCATCTTCGAACTCAAGAGGTGCTGCATCACCAACAGGAGGTAGAGTATCATCTGCATGAGGCTGATCCGGCATAGGCGTGTCTTCACCGAAATCCAAGTCGAGTGCGTCTTCGTCGTCATAAAGGAGGGCCTCTCCTTCGCCACCAGGTTTCGGGCTCTGTACATTTCGACCAAGATTCATACTGACGGTGGTGTCATTCATGTCCATGTCGTCGCCTTCTCCAAAGTCGAGATTAAGATCGACCTCGTTGTATAATAATTCTTCATTGGGAGTGAGCATCGACTGAGAACTCTTCTGCTGGGGGACGAGAGAGCTGGTCCAG
>WJFF01000149.1:71663-85428 GCA_011800825.1 Fonsecaea pugnacius | reverse complement strand
CCTATGTACCTACATAGTACGAGCGAGGTATGTAGGTACGTAAGGTACACAGCCCCCCTTCTTCGCCCCTCGCTTTGGTGTTTCTTGTTGCAGCGTCATAAGGCAGGAATTTCTCAGCTGTGGCTTAACGCCCCCAACCAAGGATTGGGCTGGCTAGCTACCTGCGTACCTACCTGGCTGGGCATCCATCTCGCAAGTACTTCCAAGTCATCAGGCAGATGAGGTTGGTGGACCACTCAAGGCGTTTGGGTGGAGGACATCCATCCGCGCGGGCGAGACAGAGAGGATGAGAGGAGGGGATGGAGCTTGGAGGTCAGTTCCTTCGCCCCAATTGAGTGCAACATCAGGCACTTCCAGCAAACTTACTGCATGTCTCTATAGGCTGGTGAAGCATGTTTTCCGTATGTGGTGCCTGTCTGTAGTCGCACCAAACATCTCTCTAGTTACCAGGTAACATATACCAAAAGACTCGGAAATCCAAACTCGACGGACGACGGCGAACCATAAGCAGCAAAAGACCATGTCAACATTGTTCCGGAAAATGTAATAGATACAAGTCACAAAGTACCTCTCCAGAACCACACGGAAGTACTGACTATAGCCTCCGAAGTTCCTCCTCCTCTTGCAGTGGCGTTCCTCCAAAATCTCAGACGCCGTGTCCTGTATTGTTAGCTCAAACACACCCCTTGGTAAAAGTCCGATCCGTCCACCGTTCGTTCACTCGTTGGCTTCATTCATATCGTCCATCCCTCCTTGTAACAATCATACATCAGAGACACCGGTGTCTCCTCTGACCAAACACCAACCTGGATGTCCTTCCACGCATAGAATGTTAATGGATAACCAAACTCTCCTGGAGCCCACAGATGCCTGCCGGTTAGCATCTTGGCATGCATTGCATTGCTGAATAGTGTATAGTTCTTGACTGGAACAAGCTTGCAGGGACTGATGCTCAATGGCCTGCATCAATGCAAAGACCACGTAATGCCTTGTGCAGCCTTGCCTGAGGCTCAAAAACGCCTGGGGAATCAATGCACTGCTGCAAACACCAAAAAAATCCTTCGTTCCTGCCGAATCAATACCTTGGGGGGCTGTACCCGTACATCGGGGCGCGTGTGACAATATTAACTGGGCCGACGCCGTAAGGGGTATAAGATTGAGGTGAGGGTGATTTGATGCTCACGACGCGCGGCGGTGGTGATGATGGAGGGTAGGTGTAGGGTTCGGTTTTTGCTCCTCGGTATCCATTAGATGCTCGAGAGCCATATGAGCCACCATACCCCGAATCGTGGACATCATTGTACTCATACGCCGTGTAAGTGGTGGGCGCAGGAGTATGCTTTCGAGCCGATGAGCGGGTGCTGCGCAGACTGTCAAAACTGTCTTGACTGTCCTGTCTCCGTCGACGGTAGACGCTTCTGCTGCGTATTTCGACAGGAAGACTTCTGCCCGATTCCTCGTGCCGATGACGTCTCTCATGACTGTCCCCACGAGCGTAGTGAAGATCATCATCCACCAAGTAGATCCGCGTATGCTGTCGACGGGAAGGATGGTGGGTGGGGGATCCGCGACCAGAAGGAGGACTGTCCGGCAGAGACTCCCGGATGCTTTGCAGATCTAGGTTTCGCTCTGCGTGCTCCTGCAACCAAGCATCGTCCGCCTTTTGCCTGGAATGGCTGTTCCATTCCTTTTCTCGCGCTGATGGAGGCGCCCACGGACTGATTCCGTCGCCAACCTCAGCGTTGCTCGGTAACTCATCAAACGAGGCCTCATCATCTTCCCTCGAGTGTCTTCGCCTGCTGATTTCTTGTCCATATCGGCCTTGACCGTCTCGCCCTCG
The DNA here is from genome assembly GCA_011800825.1 of Fonsecaea pugnacius. Taxonomy (NCBI): domain Eukaryota; kingdom Fungi; phylum Ascomycota; class Eurotiomycetes; order Chaetothyriales; family Herpotrichiellaceae; genus Fonsecaea; species Fonsecaea pugnacius. The sequence continues at coordinate 83,588 of WJFF01000149.1, read as the reverse complement.
TGTTACTGCGCTGCCCGCTTCTTTGCAGGCTCGGCAGTCACCACTCTTAGGGTAATGATATCTCTCGAGACCTAGACAATGGGAAGAGTGGCACCTGGCGGTGGTCTTGTATTCGCATCCGCAACCGTACGAGGTCTTCGTACGCACACACATGGCTTGGAGGTGACTGGAAAGCGGATTTTGAGGCTCGAGATGTGCCTTTGAATGACCAAATGATATTCGTCCCTGTGTTGCGTGGCGTGGAGCAAGTCAAATCTTTATGCACCGATTGCCCAAGTTCACAGAGGTGGTGCAGGCGTCTTGCTTCACAAAATCAGGCACAGAAGGAAGGGCTCAGGTACAAAGGAAGCGGTGAGGCGTCTGTGTCAACGTCTAGAACAAGTGTACGAGGTACACTCAATGTACACTGCGATTGCGGGACTCAAAAGAAGCACAGAGGTCACACAAAGCAAGTCTCAATAGATGCTAGGCGTGACGTCGAAATACTTTCGAGACCCCGTCGGTTTTGTTATTCTCGCTGTTGCACTTCATGGGTGACAGATTCTGTCTCACGTCGGAGAAAGGAAACGTGCATGAGATGAAAGAAGAAGAAATAGTTGTGACAAGAGACCAGAAATGGATCTGAGAGCTTTGCCAAAAAATATTGCTGGTACTTGCGGTGTGAAATGGTGGGAATGTGACAGGTAAAGAAAGAGGGCCTGTGGTGGGCAGAGTGGTGATATCCTCATGCCAGAATTGCGCGAAAAATGAGGGAGAGTCGAAGGCTGGAAGAGGCGGACTAGCTGGCCTTTCACAGGCAAGACTTCGGTCCAGCTGCATGATGCAGAATCCCTCTCCATCTCGCCTCAGATTCGAGCTGCAAAGGACGACGTATGCGAAGAAAACGCATGGCTCGAACAATGTTGTAGCTAGGAAGCCGGGCTCGAGGCGGGCGGTCGAGGTGCATGCGACGGTGCTGAGTAGGAGTCCATCTTCGGCATTTTTGGATTGGTGCTTGGGTCAATGCAGGCACCTTGTGGAACGGGACTGCGGACCTCAACGCCCGAGGAAGCAGGGGAAACGAGCCAGTGTGAGAGATGGTCGGCTACAGGCCGTCGCTGACTGGCCGATGCGACGGTTCCTCGCCCTGTCACAGGTGGTTTCATCTCGGTGGTGCCCGCCCCACAATTGCCTCAGTCGGCTGTCCCTGCGGTGCCCGTTCTAGCAAGTAGGTCAATCCGTCTTTTTTGCCTCGTTGATCCATTTTGCCAGCCTGCAGGTCTCATTGCTTTCTGGCCTGCGCCCCACCGCCAACTGTAGCTGACATTGGGCGGAGGTGCTGATCTTGGGGCTGCGAATTGGGAGAGCGTGCAGACGGGGAAGCCCAGTTGCGAGAGTCCTTTCACAGTAATCTGGCACCATGAGCTGCGCCGGCGCAGTCATCATTCGCAGCCTGTACCTCCACGTTGCACGGAGCCATTGGAGTGGGAAAAATCGAGCAGAAATGCTGACCGTTGCCTTGAATTCTAGCCACTGATAGTTCGGGAATTTCCCTGCGCAGTCTGAATTGGTGATATTCCTGCCGCTCGTCAGGAAGAGATCGTTGGAAGAAGAGGATCTAGGCGTGGGGTCTTCATCGGCATCGACTTCTGACTGCAGATTCCGATGGACTGATGAAAGGACGCTGGTGGAGGTGAAGCGGCACACCATTGGTTTCGAAGCCTTCATCCGCTGCCCAGCACCTCCTCTTTCCTGATGTTTTTCTCCCTCATCGCGTGGTCCAGAAAGGGCCTTCAACCAGTGAGTTTATAGACGCCCTCCTCTTGAGCTCTGGGGCCCTGCGCCGGGACCACTAGGCATGGCGAGAGACCTCAGCTGCGCACTCATTGCTCGACGAGGGAGTAACAGCCCGCGGATGCATCGGCAAGGTTTGTCAGTGACCCGACTCTCTTCTGACCATCTAGCACTCATTGTGAGTTCGAGAAATTTGCTGGTTGGGTGGTATTGAGGAAATATCAGCCTAGCTGCAGAGTTCCGAGGGACTGCTAGGTCAGATGAGTGCCATGCGGTGCATTTCTATCGAACTCATGTTCGTGGGAGAGAAGGAAGTGAAACCCCTCAGGTTCATTCAGAAGACTTGTCGGTGAGGGTGTGTCGACCGTGCATGGAACGGCCGTGTCGCGTGCTCTGGAACTGGTGCGAGTCGACCGAGTTGGAAAGTCACAATGAATGGGGGAAAGCAAGTCTGGGCTTCTCTCGCGTTCTCGAATCGTCGATGGAGTGATGGATGTCACCTACAGGTGTTTGACAACATTACCTATGTCTTGTCTGTCCACTGTAACCCTCTGCGTTCTGTGTACTCGGGAGATGATGATCCGTCCTCTACCCTCTGCGTTGCTACATTTGCCACCCGACCTCAGCAACCACCTTTGTTCGGGGACCCAGAGCAACTGGCCCTGCTACCAACAGAAGGTATGTGTGACAGTCAAAGAAGCAGGAGGTCTGTTGATTCGGCGAGTAACTAGCTATTAATCGTCCTTTGTCCCTGAGTTTTTGAGCGCTGTCTGCGGTACGTAGCGAGGTCAACACCATCCCTGGACCCGATATATCGGTGTTCCTTGAAATCCTTCAGCCTCATCAGTCTCGAAAACAACCTATGGTTAGGCCATGGAGAAGGAAAAACCCAAACAAAGGACTTCCGATTATTTCCTCATATTCCACCAATGAGTCAATGACACAGAGCCATCCGGCACCCTTCCTAGCTCTTTTCTTTCTCCCTACCATTTCATTGGTGACGTCTGGGCACTGGCCATCGGCGGCGCCGTCGATTCAAGTTATGACGCGTTGGTCACCGTGCTTTCTGATGTTGGGCCTCTGACACTACTCATCGGCAAATGTAGAGAGATGTCAGGAACATCAGCGGATCCTCCAGCCTTGCGCCCACGCCCCAGGCGGCCCGTCACCACTATCACCAGTCTTTCTCGGACTGACCTTGTTTCTCCTTCCCATCGAAAATGGATTCCAGAGACTAAGGGCCTTGGAATTGTCTCATGTCAACTGTCGTGGCGTTCGTGCGGCATCGATGGACGGCTAGCTGGTGCGAGTGACTGTGTCCACATGTGCCTCCAGACTTCGAGCTATGGGCGTGTCTTTGCTGCAGTAGGGAGGGTGTCCTTGTACGGCACCAGAAGGACGCCTCGACTCATTAGGTTAATGAGTTGGAGGTTGCAGAATTTTGGTTGCAGAGCTCCCGCCGTGTTTCGGATGATGGTTGAAAAATATCGCTTCTAACTTTAGAAAGAGTGACATCGTAAGGCTCAATAGCTGGCGACACGGGCAGACAAGCTGTAAGTCAATCTCCCTTTTTCAGCCAGAAATCATGGTTACTGAGAAGCTTGTTGCCCCAGATATCGAGCAGTCTGTCTTCGTCGCTACTCGGGGGATTTTCACCACTCTAGTTAATTGATTCCGCACCGACCACGAAATGAACCACCATCGGCAGATATAGAAAAAGTCTGGTGATAACAGTCCATTCTGAAAGCAAGACGACAGCGGATTTTCCTACTGCTTTCAATTGTGAAAGGAAGACAGGCATATCAGGCCGTCTGGCCGAAGTCTTTCACTCGGCCGGCGTCTATCAAGACTCACCCAGGAGCGAGGCGCCTGTCTTAAGCCTTCTCTTGCGTAACGCGGCTTATACCTTTCCTCTACAACTGAGGAGTCAAGTTCTGAGCCTTTGCACTGCTGCCAGTAATCAGTACCCAAGCCTGTTCTATCGGTCTATCAGTCTATAAGTCTATCCGCCTTACTCAATGTCTTAGTCGTAGATCCAATAAATCACAATACGTCACTCCTCATCAATAGCCTGTCTTGCTTTAGAAACCATCACTAATGCCCTGGGACTTTTCATGCGCCAGTCTCTCGTCATTGATGCGATGCCACCACCTGTGTGTTTCATCCTGAATGTCTTCGAGTTTCTCATCCCAGGGCTTTGGACTCAGGATGAAATGGACGTTCTTCACCTGATCGTCGCGCCATATGGCATCATGGACTCCTTTCCACCTCAACGTTTTCAGAGCGTTGTAGACATACGGCAACCCAACCCAGCGACCATAGAACTGGTCGCCAAGTAAGCTCTGGTCGGCAAAGTCATAGCTCGAGGTCAAGTCGCCATTTTTCATCGCGTTGAGGATTTTGTCATAGACGCCTTGGCTAGGATTGCACACAACTAGGCCGCCATTGGGGGACCCTATCCCCGCAGTGGGAGGGGGACCATGAATCTGAGCATCGTCTGGTGTATTGTGTTGGGATGTGAACCCGCAGTTCTCTGGGATCCAATGTCTGGGATAGTGCGGTTTTTTCAGAGGATTACATGCACAAGCATGGCTTGCGGCGTATACCCTGTTTCCCTCGCCGTTCAGCCCCGGCGGGTCCAGCTCCAGCTCCATCAGCTCATCCATGTTCTTCAAAACCAGCATGTCACTGTCCAGTTGTACCACCCGCTCATACTCGGTGAGGCTGAACGGGGTTAATTTGCTCCAGCAGTCGTAGAAACGAGGATCGTTGGCGTACTCTTTGGGGACGGACGGTAGGAGATAAGGGATGTGTTTAGCCGGTATACCTCTCTTCTTGAGAGCTTGCAGGCCTTCGGGAGGAAATGTGTCAGTGTAAAGTGCGATCAGAGAATACTGCGAACCAGCTTTCTTCAGGGAGTACTCGAGAGTGAGGAGGCCCGAGAGGTACTGAGTGTTGGTGATGAGCGTGGTCCACACTTTCGTGGGTGCGCTCCCATCCTGGGATTTCTCCATAACCGCTGTGCCAGCGGGTTCGCGGTGTGGCCTGCTAGATATAGAGTCCGAGATCTAGGGATATACAGATGCTAGCAACTGAGCAAGGAGCCCAGTCATGGCGAAGAAGATCCAACATGGTGGCGATCTGCTGGCACTAGAACCGCGGGTCAAGTAGGGACAGCGACAAGCAAGCTTTTTATTAAGCCCACACCAGATTATTTTGTTCACTGCTGGCCCTCGGGTGGTACAGATCCACAACTTCGGCAGCGAGTCGGAGAGGCTAATTCTTCCCCGATCATCATCATCATCTCTACTCTCTATCTCTGGCCTTAAAGAATGTGACCGAGAACCATTCCTCGATTGTTCTGCCTGTTTGTGGGATCCAGGTAAGCGGATAGACTTCAATAATGACTGCGACAGCGCCTGCGGCTCTCTAAAGTCGATATTCGACAGAGAGCGCATATTTTCATCAGCATGTCAGGAAGCTTCAGTAGGTAAGTATAGATGACTAACTTCACCGCCCTCCTCGTCATTCTTTCCGCATGCTCACCACGATGCAGGCCGCAAAATGATCACAAGAGCACCGTCACCGACGCTTTGCGCCATCCCAAGCAGGCCGACCACGAGGAGTCGCGAACGAAGTCGCTCGTAAAGAACTACAAAGGCTTCGTCGCAGGGGTCTTCTCGGGCATAGCCAAGCTCTCTGTCGGCCACCCCTTCGACACCGTGAAGGTTCGATTACAGACTTCACAAAAGTCACAATTTAAGGGGCCACTAGATTGTCTATTACAGACACTGAGAAGAGAGGGAATTGCAGGAATCTACAAGGGCGCAACTCCGCCACTGCTAGGATGGATGGCCATGGACTCAGTCATGTTGGGGAGCTTGACAGTTTACCGGAGGTTGTTGCTTGAAAATATATTTGCCAACCCTGCTTTCCGGCGCGTGAAGAGCGCCTCAGAGCTCTCACACGAGAAATTGCCTGCTTTTGGACACGGGATCGCAGGGACCATGGCGGGCGCTACCGTTTCTTTTATCGCTGCGCCAGTTGAACATGTCAAGGCAAGGCTACAGATTCAATACGCTGCGAAGAAGAAGGACAGGATGTACAGCGGTCCCATAGACTGCACGAGAAAGATTCTCCGTTCCCACGGCATTGCTGGCCTGTATCACGGCCTGTTCTCAACATTAATCTTCCGCTCATTCTTCTTCTTTTGGTGGGGCAGCTACGATATCCTGACGACTTGGTTCAAGAAACACACTACTCTGTCCACTCCCGCAATCAACTTCTGGGCAGGCGGGATGTCGGCACAGGTGTTCTGGCTGACGTCTTACCCTTCAGACGTGGTCAAACAACGGATCATGACAGATCCTTTGGGAGGTGCCCTCAATGACGGCACTCCTCGCTTCAGACGCTGGAAGGATGCCGCTGTTGCTGTCTATAGAGAATCTGGATGGAGGGGTTACTGGAGGGGCTTTGTGCCTTGCTTTCTCAGGGCGTTTCCCGCGAATGCGATGGCGTTGGTAGCTTTCGAAGGTGTGATGAGGGCACTGCCTGAATGAAGCGCTCCTCCTTTGACACCCGGGAGGTTCTGTATGATAAGTTCAAACCCCTTATGCAAGCTGTATCATCCACTCCAAATTCTATCAGTCCCATAAGCGACATTCGCTGTTGTCATGTACCTTCTGATAGAAGTGTGTGAAGCAGATGTTCTCACCATTATCTCCTTTGCCCTCGCAGCCTTGCGCTAATAATTCTTGGCATGACCCGACCTGGCCAATATAAAATCCTTCATGCAGTCACGAACTCTGTTCCGTCAAATGTTTGCGCAGGTCCTGTTGCCATCATGGCTCCCCTAGTAATTAACGAGCCTCCTCAAGCAGTCCTGCACACATTGGTCAATGCGGACGGGTCAGCAACATACAGCGCCCCAGGCGAGGGCTACAAAATTATCGCCGGTGTCAATTACCCGGTCGAAGTACCATACCGATCTGATGAAATTCCCGAGTCAACTTTAGTTGAAGTCAATCTCAGACCACACAACGGTGTCGGAATGGTCAAAGAACGACATGTCGAAGAACTCCTCAAACGGACACTCCAAGCTATTGTACTCGGCCAGGAGACTCCACGGACCATGCTACAGGTCACCCTTCAAGTCCTGTCTGTTGAAGGTGACGAGAGCCTACCTGGTGGAGTCAGAGGGGCAGGGCAAGGTGAGACTTATCTCGACTTGCTCACTTCGGCACTGAATGCTGCCATTCTCGGGTGTCTAGACGCAGCTGTGCAGATGGAAACATTGGTGGCTGCCACCCTCATTGGCATCATCAGGGACAGTGGACAAGTGATCATCAACCCAGGAGTCTTGCAGCGCAAGAAGTGCGCTAGTTTGCATGCGTTTGCCTTTAAAAATGACGGCACGATGCTGTTGATGGAGAGTGAAGGCAAGTTCAGCATGGAAAGTTGGCAACAAGCAGCACATGCTGCTCGCTTAGCAGTTCTCGGTCACTCCTTTGTCGCCAATTCCATCACCAGCACCAGTGACAGAGAAGCCAACAAACAGTCGAACGGGGATGTTACCACGAACGGAGCAGACGGTGTAACTGGGAACAACTCGCTTATCTGTGTGCTGGATGTGATCAGGAATGCTCTGGAAGCTCGAGTGATTAAGGATGAAAGCTGGCGACAGGATTAATGATGTTACAAGTTTTGCCAGTGTGTGAAGGCTGAAACCGTCACCAAGTGGGCGGCTGACTGACACCAAACAGTGGTGAGGTGAAGGAAGTGGGGAAGTTAAACGGGCTTATCGGTGTGCAACAGCCTGTTTATGGCGGCCTTCTAGGCTTGAATGTTGGTGGTTCAGGGGCCGATAGTTGATACTTAGGTGCCCACTTTGGGAGGATCTAGGGAGCCTGGGGAGCTCTACGAGATACGGGGGCAGTCGTGTGGTTGATCAATGCCCACAGCAGATCCCCACGTGCCTGTCTCAGCACCAAGACACGCCCGGCCGAATCACCCCCAGCCCCAAAGGGATATTTTCATCTGGCATGTGCGATTGCTACAAATACTCAAGCACAGCATTGACTGAGATGCAACCAACTACCTCAGGGTCGATCAAGGAATTTTCTTTTGCTTTGACGTGGCCTCACGAATATTCATCTTTTCGACCTTTGCAGAACATTTGCAAACCTAATCAGTTCGACCTCGGCTGGCCCAGAGACTTTTGGTTCGATTCATTCACGTCATCACCTGCAAACAAAACGACCTTGACGAGCACAAAAAGCATTCAATTACCAGCTTCATCCGCTAACTCCGAGTGTCCGGATTACTTATTTGGTGATATCGTGTGTTGCCTGACTATCTCATCGTACCTTGCACCCGAGGGCAGCTTTTAGGCAAGTCTCCTAGGCATACCATGCACTTCGGCGCTCTGACTATTCCGAAGATTGGCCCGCTTACGAGCGTGATTCGGCTTTGCCTCTCGGCATCACCTCTCCATCCCCATCACCACCCCAACCCTACTCCGGAGGTGACACAACCTCCAGATCGTCCAGCTGTTGGCAAGATCCACTACTCCCTCCCGGCTCGGTTTGTGCCTTCGTTTGCCCTGCAGGTCGTCATTTTTCCAACATGACCACCACCTGCTCCACCTTATGCTCGCCCACTACCTCCGAGGCCACTAGTATCAGCAACTCTTCTCCGCCGACTCCTGTCCTTGATAATCTTGACTTCCTGCTCCCTCATGGTATGGCCTCTTCCACGCCCAAAAGGTCGGTCGGAGAGTCTATTCTTCGCCAGTATGCCGAACATTTAGATCCCATTGACGCCGACGGCCAAACACATGCCGTGCGCAGTTTGGTCCACGCAGAGCCCGATCCCGTGAGCGAGAAACCCGTCAGCAGCGACAACGCGTCCTCCAACGATCCTCTGAAAACCTCGTACATCGCCCATCACCCTACAGTCCCCGTGCCAAAACCTCTGCTGCTGCCGAAGTCGCTGCTCACCCACCGCAAAAACCCAAAGTCAATAGACATACCCAGACAAACAATAATGAAGGCTCTGGTCTCACGGCGGCCAAGTGCGGGGCCTAATACGGCACCGTTGGCCACGAATGCTGTCAAGACGGCCATCAACGAGGCAGAATTGGAGCAACAGAGAAGCTGCTCCGGGTCACCATCATTGTCAGCCACCCTGGCTAGCCTTCAAGCCAGTGCGATGTCAACCAACTCGCCCACATCGACGAGCTTTCTTCGGTCACCATGTTTCTTCCACCAGCGATTTGACGGGGTTGTGGACATTCAAAAGGTTCTGGAAGAGATTGCGGACGATGACTACTCGCATTCGCGACTGATGCAAACTGCCACAGGAGTAAGAGAGGTCTCCAAACAGTTGCAGCGCAAACCCCTGAAACGCGCTGTGCGTAATGTCATGATTGTGACAAAGGCTCGAGACAACAGCCTCGTCTACCTGACACGTGAGCTTGCTGAATGGCTGCTCTCCACGCCCCGGTATGGGAGCGACCTGGGCGTGAACGTCTATGTGGATGCCAAGCTCCGACATTCGAAACGATTCGATGCCGCTGGTTTGCTGGCCAAGGAACCTCGGTTCAGCAAGATGTTGAAGTATTGGACTCCCGATTTGTGCTGGTCATCACCGGAAAAGTTCGACCTGGTCCTCACCATGGGAGGTGACGGTACTGTATTATTTACCTCCTGGCTGTTCCAGCGGGTGGTCCCACCTGTGCTCTCCTTTTCGCTAGGAAGCTTGGGGTTTCTGACAAATTTCGAGTTCGACAAATACAAAGAGCACCTTGATCGGGTCATGGGCGACGCCGGAATGCGAGTCAATCTCCGTATGCGATTTACCTGCACTGTCTGGAGAGCTGATCGGTCTCCCGGAGCAGTCAAGGGCGCTGTGGAGGAAGGCGAGCAGTTTGAAGTTTTGAACGAGCTTGTAATTGATCGCGGGCCTTCTGCTTATGTGTCCAATCTGGAGCTCTACGGCGACGACGAGCTTCTGACTATTGTGCAAGCAGATGGATGTATCTTTTCCACACCGACAGGTTCCACAGCTTACTCCTTGTCTGCCGGAGGGTCCCTGATTCATCCATCCATTCCTGCCATCTTGTTGACGCCTATTTGTCCGCACACCCTTTCGTTCCGGCCGATGGTGCTGTCGGATACTCTTGCGCTGCGAATTGCCGTACCCCCCAAATCCCGGTCGTCGGCCTATTGTTCGTTTGACGGGAAAGGACGAATTGAGTTGAAACAAGGGGATTATGTGACCCTGGAAGCGTCGCAGTATCCGTTCCCTACTGTTATGACTGGCACGAATGAGTGGGTGGAAAGTGTACAAAGGGCTTTGAGATGGAATGTCAGAGGCGCAGTCCAGAAAGGATGGGACGATGGGGACGAGGAAGACAGCGACCACGCTGAGGAGAAATGGGACATAGACATTGATTCGAGCCCCCTCGGAGGGACAGACAGCGGTATTGGGCCCAGTGAGGATGGCGACCACGCTGCAAGCCCGATGAGGCGACAGCTGAGCATGTTGAATATGTGAGGAGGGCTTGTTCCAAGATCGTGCATACCCAGGGAATGGGTTTTGTCGCGACGCAAATGATCTTTTGTCACGACGGGGATTTTCCAATAAGACGATGGCGCTGCTGCGGCTTGATCCGGTCAGATCAATACGGTTTTGCTTCAGCCTTGTCCATACAACATGCTTCCAATACGCTCCATACCATCTACAACGACCAGACAAGACCATATTGCACCCAGAACTTCAGTCTGAGCTGTCTCGCCTTGGCAGTTTTCACTAATATCTGGACAGTTAGTCGCCTAGCGTCGTTTTTGGTGCTATAGAGGGTGCGACAGAAAGATGGTTGGAAAAAACAACAACAAAACCTGTCGACACTTCTCCCTCTCTCTTCCCCTCGTTCTTTATCTCACCATCGTCATTTCAATTCGTCGCAACCATTCAAAGTCGTCGGCGCAGCCCTTCTAAACTTACAATACCGTCGCGCGACCGTCTCATACAGACCCTAACAGTACCCCAACCACTTCTCCGATTATGTCGTCGGCGCCGGTCAGAATGACTTCTTCAGACAAATCCGCAGGTAAGTTCACACTCAAGTTCACACTCACACGATCTTTTCGTCAACTTCTATCTTGCAACGTTGCCTAACATTAAATATATATAGGCTCAGCACTTGATTCTCCTTCAACTTCCTCTGAACGTCGACATCGTCGTCAGAGCGTTGGATTTCTCCTGCCTGGTGACACTGGCCTGAGCTCTGGTCTGTCCAGCTCATCTTCTGGTGCAGAAGTTGATCTTGCAACTGAATCTGTCAACACCTCTACTCCTACTTCAGCATCTCTCACCGAAACGTCACCTGGTCTTCGCCGAGTTCATGCAACCACAAGCTTGAATTCCTTACTCAATTATCCTCAGACCACAGACTCTCCTGAGACTGAACCCAACCCAGCAAACATACCATCAGAGGACGACTCACTTGAATCTGATCACCAAACAACAGATCCAGTCAACAACCAGCCTGCTACTGCTGCAACATTCTGGACTGATGAACCTGGGTGGAGTTTTGCCCACATTCAAGGTGTCACAGCGAATCCAGCACAAGATCAACCAAATTCTCTACCAATCCCGGCAAATACGCAAGTCACTGGCACCGTGCTTGTTTGGTCTGATGAGCTAGGTTGGGGTTTTGGAAACATTGCAGGTCTGGCAGAAAATCTTACGCGTGGCCTTCCAAATTTGCTCCCATTTCGACCTGCACCAAATTCATTCACCACTCAGACTCTTCCGACACCACAGACCCAAGTTGATCAGGATTTATCCACCACTCAGGCTATTGCAACACCACTGTCACAAGTTGACCAGGACTCATCCATCACCCAAGATCTTCCAACATCACAGTCACAAGTTGATCTGAACTCATCCTCTGCACAAGATCGTGCAACTCCGCAGTCACAAGTTGATCAGGACTCTACCACCACCCAAACTCTTCCAACGTCACAGACACAAGCTCATCAGGACTCATCCATTACTCAAGATCTTCCAGCGTTACAGTCTCAAGTTGAATTGAACTCATCCTTCACACAAGATCTTCCAAACTCGTCCGGTGCAGAAGAGGGCGGT